>CAJNOP010001170.1:0-42972 GCA_905250075.1 Rotaria sp. Silwood1
TATTCTTGCCTAAATCTTACTAAAGATCATCATCTATTTGATTCTTCATATCTGAGTCATTGTTCATTATATGTTTACAAATTTTTCAACAGTTCCATAACTAAAATTTAGAAACATAATTTTTCTTTTATCACAGATTCTACCTGTGATTGTCTTTTTCTTTCTTTCAAATATCCATTTCAATTTAGTTGATTAATCGTTTCATTCATATAAAACACATGGACAAAATAGATTTTTTCTATGTTTAGGTTGGCCTATGAGTGCATCTGGAACAGTTCAGACTAATTGGACTGGTACTTGGTATGGTATGACTAAAGCCTATCCGGAAGGTACATTAGGCACTGGCTGGAATGTGACATTTGATGTTGGGCCCTATCCAATGGTTGATAATAGTTGTACCGCATGGCGAAGCATTTTTAAAGAGAATGGTACAATTACACTTACTAAAAACAATCGTTTCTGTCGAGGACATGGTCCTGATGATCTCTATATTGAAGATGGTGGTAGTGGTAGTAAGGTAGCAGTACAATGGATCCATAACGTGTTAGTGTCATCATTTAAATATCAAGGTGTATTTGCCGTCGCCAGCATGCGAATGCGTGGAGATATCCTTGAAGAAGAGATTATAATTAGTGGTGACAATCCCGCTATTGAAAATGTCATGGTGTCTGTACGAGTGCATAGTATTCATCTAAAGACAATGAGACGAATGTCTGCACTGAAAAAAAAGAAGGCATCATACCGAACCTCAAAGGGTTTCGTAGAGAAAAAAAAGGTTTCGTGAAGTAAAAAATAGTTCCCTGCAATGCACGAAACCTTTAAAAGTTCCGAATTTTGAAACAAATTCTAAACCATTTTTAGGTTTCGTGTCAAACCCTAAAAAAATCCTACCGAACCTTTAGAAAAAAACTTCTTGATCGATAAGAGTCGCTTTGAAGGGGTCAAAAGTTTTTGCGAAACTTCTTCGAAGGTTTAGAATTCGTTTCAAAAAAGATTCGATGTGGTACCTTTTTTTCTTTCAGTGTATGTCCAACAGCGGAGAAAAATCTTTTCGATCATCTCTTTTTTTAATTTGTGTAATTTTTTTTTCTCAGATTTAGTTTTTTTATTACATCATTGATATGACTAGTTTATTCTAATAGATCGAATAAAGTCACACGATATTGTTAATTTTTAGATTTTATTTCGAAGGGTGTGGCTGTGGAAATCAAGAGAATATGCGGATCCAGACCTACACTTACACACCCACACCCTCATTGATAAGAAAGGTTTTCATCCCCATACAATAAAGTATTTTCTTTGAAAGACTAACAAGTTAATATACTTTATTTACTTGTAAGGTTATTGTTTATTTATAGACAAAGAAATTTTCTTCTATAGTATATGTATATATGTTAGGGTGTGGGTGTGGAGCTCGGTGTGAATCAAGAGAAGACTCACACTGGCACCCACACACTTTTCTATCCATTGATTTAGATGGATAAAGAGGAAATGATAAATTCCTATAGTAAATAGCATCATTTTGTTATTTTGGCGAATACTCAATGATTATTAGATAACGTGAAAACAAAGTATATAAATGCTTTGAAGATTTTAATATAATACATATCGAAATTGAATCTTTAGCATTCAATAAAAATCTATCACATGTTTACAAGGCATTAGTTTGGAATGAAATGACTGATTACTTTAAATTTTGAGCTTTTATTTGGAATTGTCATATAATTAATTGAAACAAATGAATGAAAAATTTCTTTATTATATGATTAGACTACTTTTATATGACGTTACTCGAGAAAAAGCATTTGAAGTCCATAATGGACTTGTAGAATATTTGAAAAAAAAATTTCATCAATTAAAATCTGGATAGCTACTTTTTTGAATAGTTTATTTTATGGTGACGTTTTTTTTCCTCATAAGCAGAACCCATAATATAAGGTACAATGCACTGAAGAACATAGAATTCTTACTAATACATAGGTTTGAATGTAGAAAAAATAAGAAAATGAAACCTGAAATAATAACATTCTTACTTTACTCAAAAAATTCATTGGGAAAACTGTTCATTTTAGAATCTCATCATGAGATGTATATTCAAAAAAAACAAAAAATAATCATAAGAAACTTTGTCAATAAATAATATGTAAATCATTAATTCAAAGTGACAAAGAAAAAAAAATGTTTTTCATATGAACTTAAGAAGGACAAATGAATTCATTTTAACTTAAGTCCATTGTCAATTACAGCATTTGAACAATCATTAATTTCAAGAAATGTGATATAAAATGATGGAATTTATGTTTTTTTTTATCACTCCGATTAATCAAAATATGGTCATCATATGTTGGTTTTTTAAACTAAAAGAATATTTGCCAATATTCTACTTGCTCAATCGATCAAGCTTTATGCCTTTATTCGTTGCATGACGTCTAATTGAACTCATGTTGTGAAAGTCGCCACGATTTGGGCAGTTTTCAGGAAAATGAATGTCAAATCACGATTAATCAGACAAGTAACGTTCATCAACAGTCGATTCACCTGGCCCTAGACTGACGTCATAAGGACACATATGTGTTAGAAAGTTATAAGATTAAGATTAAAAAGATAATACTAAAATTCTTCTGAGTACAAAAAAGCGTTAATAAAATTAGCGCTATTTATATTCAATAAAAATCACATTTAAAATAATAACATTTTCATACATCATAAAATTCCGTATTTGTTCTGATTCACTTGTCACAATTTTATTATACATCATATGCTGATTTGTAATATAGGTACTATATGGTCTTTTGTACCATATTTACCAAAATGGTCACTAGTGCCGTAGTTCCGTGGTCGCTGTCTCAAAAAAAAATAGTAATTTGTGCCAAAAACTGCTCATTTCTGCCATAGTTACATGGTCATTTATAGCAAAAAGTGGTCACTTGTGCCATAGTTACATGGTCATTTGTACTAAAGAAATGGTCGTATGTGCCAAAAAAATGGTCACTTGTGCCATAGTTACGTGGTCATTTGTGCCAAAAAAATGGTCATTTGTGCCATGTTACCGACAAAAGCGATATACGCGCGGACAGATCAATTCTCGTTTCTAGACCCTATCCTTTCAGTCTAGGGAAAATTTTTTAATAGCTAAGTGTAAATCTATTGTTACAGAATAAAACTTTTTACGTAGAAATTGTAATAACTAAACAAGGAAAATCAACTAATTGTTATATTAGATTTTAGTATTGTGTATTTCATGGCTTGGAAAATTACAGTAAAAATCAATCATTTGCTCATTTTTGTCGTACTCGTAACAAATAGTCTCAATCCGTTCAATTCGACTTACGTAAGAAACCTATTCTTATTTAACGGATAAATATGTATATATCAATGCATTATATTGTATTAAATTGAATCATTATTGATGATTTAGTGTTATTGCTTGCCTCTACTATATATATATTGAGATTTATCTTCTAAGAAATCTGGCCTAAAAGATATCGCTTTACTTTGTTTTCAATTGCTACTCTCATAATGATTTAACTTGTTCTTGTCGTCTTTGCTTTTTCGGTATGGATGTGGATAACAGAGAATACTAGACTCATCCACACCCACACCCTCAACTGTCCCATTATATATCATTGAACTTGGGTGTAGGTGTAGATATGAATCTTCTCATCATATTCATACCCTGTTTCTTCAGCTTCTATTAATTACAATTCTATCATCATCATGTGTTACACTCCGCTCATTGTTTCACGATATATACTTCAGCAGACAAAACATGAATTTATTTTTGAATAAAAATAAATGTGGAAACTTCGGATTTAAATCCGAGAGTTATGTGTACTTCAAAAAGTGAATGAGACAGATCAGTCATCTTAGAATGTGTGGACATCAAAATTGTCCTAGCAAACCCTTTCTGTAAACACTTGATTTCTATTGGCTATTGCTCAACCAATAGGATTTGGAGGCAAATACAGCTCAGATTTGAACTCTTCATCTTGATTTACCCTAAGAAACGCGTTTTCTCTATAACTTGATTCCTATTGGTTACTGCTCAAGCAATGGAATTTCGAGGCGAATGGAGCACAGATTCGAGTTCTCCACTACAGAAAACCTCGAACTATCATCTCTGTGATCGGAAGATAGAGCTCTAATTGTGGTTCAGTTAGAGCGTGAACAAAAACAGAACCGATTTCCGTTTAATTATCTTTGCAATAGGTGAGTTAGCTTTCTTGTTTCCTTATGTTTTATACACCATTTTGTAGTTCGTAAAATTCTCTATCGAATGGTATATAATAGTTGGGGTTTTATTTGACTATGATAGGAAAAGTTTTTTATGAAAACAGAGAAGGGTCTATCTTCTCATAGGGAAGCATAGGGAAAAATGACTATTTTTGCAATAACTCAGGAATGGCTCGGCCAATGATTCTTATCTTCGAACGCGATCGAGATGTTGTTAAGACTAAACTGTCTAGAAAATTTCATCGTGATCGGACTCTCCTTTCAAAAGTTATCGTGTAAATGGACGGACGGACGGACACACTGACCGATTCTAGAGTGTACTCACTTTTTGAGTACACAACAAGCTCATAAAAATGTTCGACAAACGAATTTTTGAAATCATCTACCTCAATAAACTTCCAGAAAACACTTTACGTAACAAAAAGTGCCCAATCCGAATAAGATACTTATAAATAATCATGAAGAAAAATATGATGTTGGTCGCTGTTCTCATCTTTGATGGAAAGTAATAAAAAGCGATAGTTTGTATCATGAATCAAATGGCCGAAAGAGTCCCAAAGAGAAGCAGACCCAGAGGAAGAATATAATATCCGATGTGCATAGGAAAAATGATGCGTTGAAGTATTAGTTTTGTCAAGAACGATGCTACATAGTTAACAACGAAAAAAGCAATGAAAAAATCTCAACCACTAGTGTAATGATCGAGGGAAGTGATATATATTAATCGATGCCAATAATATCCTCTTCGGGGAGAACAATAAGCTGCCCAAGATTGTCGTCATGTCTAGATAATATTTTAAATGAATAGTATTTCGGATAAATACAATTAGAGACGATGAACTCACCCGTTCTCCAATTCAGATATGAACATCGTACGACAAAGCTGTACGCGTCGAATGATAAAACAGACATCTAAAAGTGTTTCTGTGCAGTCGTCGTGTGCCAAAAATTGACAACTCTGGGTCGAAAAACGAACGTCGTTCACCTTCATTATACGGTGATTTAACAGTGAATGATGCACTAGACAAATATTGGAAACCATCGAACAATCGGATCATCTGTTTTCTCGAATTAAGGGATGATATTTGGAAATGATCAACACACGGAAAAAGACGCAATAACTCTTCAATTAAATAATTCATCTTTTTTGTTGAATTTGTATTAATCTGAAGTGTTCGAATTTGTTCGAGCCGATAGCATCGTATTTGTTCAATGGAATTTAACAAGAGACTTCTGCTAACGCATAGTATGTGGAGACAAATCATATCGAGTAAATAAAATTTCAGAGACTTTATTTCGTTGAAAGACGATATGGTCAAATCTTCTATGCGACAAAGACCGACCATACTCGAAACGGTGTCTAAAATACCTTCGTTTGGGCTCGATAGTAGATTGAGTTTAGTGACATGTTTGTAGAAGGTCTTATCATCACATGTTTTCCAAATAGAAAGTGACGAGAAACCGGAACAATTAACTTCCACTGGAGCAAAGTGAGGTATCGAAAAAAGTAGTTGGTCCTCGTAAGCTACATGCCAACCTTTTTCATAAACCCAAAATTCAGTGCGAAACGAGTTGAGAGTTACCTCATCAAGTCCAGAACGAATTTTGAACTTGAAATTCAATGTCACGAGACCTTCACTCAATATTTTCCATTGATGATCATTAGCAAGATCACGGTCACTTTTTGCATGCAATTCAAACCATATCAATTTGGTTAGTTTTGATAAAATTCGTTCGCTTTGAGTTAGTAATATTGGCGAATCTAAATTACAAGTAAAAATAAAAATAATCTTGTTCTTTTTGTTAAATGTCATTTTCTACTCTTACCATCAATTTTTATAGTGAGTCGCTTGAGCTCCGAATTTGAATATAAAGAATGAATACGTGATGCATCGCCTTGCAGTGAAATATCGAGTGATATTATATGTGGCGCTTGATGGAAAATCCTGTTTAATTCGTATACGGTCGATTTTCCCAATTTCAACTGATGAAGACGTGGCAGTTCTATTGCGGACGGTATTTTGAAAATCGACATATTTAATCGATTTAATCGAGGTAATACTCTAATAGCAGCCTCTGAGAAGCACGATTCGACATCTATCATCATAGCTGAATAGTCATAAGTCCAATTTGGACATTTGATTTTAATGTGTTTTGTGTCATAGGTAAGTGAACGGAGTAGGGCGAGATGATTCAAATTCAAGAAGATCGATTCGAATGAATCGAGTTCGACCTCAATTAATCTAAGTGATTGAAGATGGATAAATTGTTCGATTCGGAGGGTGTGGGTGTGGGTCTGGTATTTTATGCTGTTTTGCTGATACTAACACCCGCACCCACACCCACATCCACACTCACGCCCACGCCCACCCACACCCATGCCCACCCACGCCCACACCCTCGATGTAATCGGAGATCGTTTCAGCGGTTGATCGGTGTAACCGGGGTTCGTTTCACCGGTTGATCGATCTGATCGTTCACCGTTTCGGAGCGGTGAAACGGTGACGGTGAAGCGATCATTGATCGTCACCGTTGCGTCCCTAGATGTGAGGTGTGGGTAGGTAATAATAATATCTATCCCCACCCACACCCACCCGGACCCCACCCATACCCACACCCCACACTCACATCCACACCCACAATGTTCGCTAGATCCCTTCATCTTGCAAAAGACATAAAACATATGGAATTTTTATAAATGTGTACGAAATATATTTTTGTGAAATACGATCTGAAAGGAGTGTTGAAGTGTTTAGGGGTAGAAATTTGGACCCCCCTCCACCCACAGACCGTGACAGACATCTTAATAATTAATTAAATAGTATTTAATTAACTAATTAACCGTCACAGACCGTGACAGTCAGGCCCGGCATCCATCACAGACCGTGACAGACAGGCCCGGGGCCCATCACAGACCGTGACAGACAGGCTTCGGGGGGCGTCACAGACCGTAACAGACATCTTAATGAATTAATTAATTAGTATCTAATTAACTAATGAACCGTGACAGACAGGGCTTGGTATCCGTCAGAGACCGTGACAGAAAAATTACAGTTCTAAAGCATTAGATAAAGGGTTAGCTTACAAATGTATCGCAAAGAAATGGAACGAAACGATTTCCATTTAACTAATAACAATAGATCCATCGTGTTTCACATTTTTAATCCCGCAAGGGATTGCGCTAACAGCTTTCTAGCTTAATTTTATTTTTTGAAAAACAAATCATTTATATTTTCTTGTCGCACATTCGAGATTCTTTTGCAATTGTTGAAGACGAGGATGATTGACAAGTAATGACCTTTGTCCAATATCCAAAGCACGTTGATGAAATTCAAGTGATTTTGCATTTTGACGCATCTTACCATATAGGAAACCGATGCTGCTGTAGAGTTGAGCTAAGTCAGAATGATTCGGAGGAAGTATTCTTTTTAGAGCCTCCAATGATTTTTCGTGAGATGAAAGTGCTTTCGCATATTCACCCATTTTTTCATACACAACAGCAATGTTTTTGTACGAATGAGCTACCTTGCGATCATCTGAAGGTTGCATATTTTGTCGAATTTCAAGTGCTTTTTCATGATATGAAAGAGCTGTTGGGTAATCACGCATTTTTTCGTAAACAGATCCAATGCTACTCAAAGAAGATGCTAATCCATGTTGATTCGTTATTTGTTGTTGAATTATAAGTCCTCTTTCATAATATAGAAGTGCTTGCGTGTATTGATTTATATTTTCATATACAGAACCGATGTCATTGAAAGTAGAAGTAAACGAAGAATGTTTTTCAGGCAGGATTTTGTACTTGATTTCCAGCGATTTTTCATAAAATGTAATTGCCTCCTCATACTTTTTTTGATTTTTCTTGCTCCATCCAAGTTGATGATAGAAATGTATTTTTTGATGATCATTACATGTTTGATTGACGAGAACTTCATATAATTCATCAGCTTTAGCAAATTGACCAAGTTTAATTAGCAATCCAGCCAATCTATCCCATTCACTCGATCCTCGAATTTCTTCACGTATTCTTTTAGTAAGATGATTCAACTCTGGATCGTTGTCATTGGTTTGTATTAAGTCTACTTGCCATAGACGATTGTTATCATTGCTCTGTATGATACTACCAATTCGAAAGACGGTATGCATCGAGAACAGAATCTCTTCTTCTGTATTGTAGCAACTCAAGTCGTTGATAGAGGCAAATGGAGTTGAATCTATTGAAGGATCAATTGTCATCACGAAGACAACTCCCACTGAACCTGAATTTGCAAGAGAGCTACGAGCAAAACTTTGAGCTATACTTAGATCTTTGCTCGTAGATAAAAAATTATTAAACGAAATCAATCCACCTTGTGTTTTGAGGATTTTTTCAAATTCTGTCTTTGATATACCTTGACCTCGAAAGATAGTCAATGACTCTGATTGATGTTGTTCATTAAGTTGTTTTGAGTGTAGCTGTGCGATTTGATGATGAAGATCATGAATGAAGAAACCCATTTTAATGAGAGTATCTATTTCCATCAAACGTAAAGCTCGGTTGAGCACCGAATAAAAACAAAATTGATGAGTATACCACCAGATAGCTGGATGTTTATTATAATCTTTTTCGAATTCGTCGATTTTATTCAATTGCGCAGTATTGTCAGCAAAATGTTGTCGATAGTAGGCAGTAAAATCTTTAATATGTTGTTCATTGAAGTCAATTGTCAATAAAATTTCTTTGAGTATCTGTGTATACATAAAGGTTGGATCCAATTGATCTAAATTGCTATTTAACGTCCCGCTAGTATTTGAAACAAGACTGATCGAAATCGAATCTTGATCGCATTTTTGTGCATCAAGTTTAACTGCTTTGCATATGGACGATATTGAAAAGAAGATGTTCTTAACTTTTGGCCCATTTTGTGTAGATTGGTTTTCTTTTGGTTCATTTTTACAAAAGATATAAATTGAATTAATTTGATTTAAATCATGAATAAAAGATACAACATCTTGACCGTAATCGTCTGAAATAATTATCAGAACTTTTTCATCTTTGATTTCGGTAAGAAAATCGATGCATTCATCAACATCAGTAAACGTATTGATACTATTGACAATTTGTTGTAGTTTGGCTATTGAATCACAAAGCTCATCGTCACTCACATCGTCAATAATAGAATTTAACCATACAAGGATAAAATTTTGAACAATACGAGAATTAGAAGACCGATGTGGCTTTACATTAGTATGACAAAATAATGCTGGTGATTCAGTTGCATCGCTAGAAGATGTAGCCTGATTTTCAGATCTTACTATGCTAAGGAAATGACAGTCTTGACTTAAAGCCATATTCTATTGAATAGTCGAAAAAGAAATATTGATAACAAAAAAAACGACATTTTTCTTTTCTGTTTTGACTTACAGTCTCTTTTTTTGTAACTTTTTCTGTTTGTCACTATTGCTTTTTTTGCATTTGAAGGGCTTCACCTGTTTTTTTTATTCAAGAAATTGTCGCAAAAAAGGCACTAATAGATGAAAAGAAATATTTGCTGACACTGGCGGACGAACGAAAAATAAAAGTGTGAACTTTTTATTTTTATCGACATTACTGATAGGAAGAGCAAGCGCAAAGCATTTCTCCTTTCCATTTTTCTTAACAAAATTCTCGAAGAATGTTGGCATTCGCTTGGATGTGAATGTTCTGGGATGCAGACAAGAACCACACCCAGTCGGATGATTTTCTTGTTAAAAAAAAAGAAATTATCCATTTGAAATTAAATAGACAATTGCTTAAATTGAAGAAATGTGAGAATTTTTTTATCTTCATTATCAAAACATAAAGTGATCTAAGCTCTAACATTAAATGCTAGAAAAGTCTTACAACAACAGTAAACCGTATAGATGGGGTGGGGGTGGGGTATAAATATTTTTAAATGAAGTTAAAACATCCACAAATACACCCTCAGTGATCCTAATTCGAACAGACAAGTGATTTTTTTCAAAGTCAATATCTCAGTCAACATAATTTGAAAAAATCTGAACCTCTAAATTAAAATTCATTGATTGATAAGGAACATTTTCTGTCATAGAAGTATTAAAGAGGGTGTGGGTGTGTGTGCGTGTGTGGATGTGAGCATGGCTGTAGGTGTGGGTGGATGTGGGTGGGTGGGTGTGGATGGGGGTGTGGGAGTGGTGTTCTCTTCGCCCACACCCATACCCACACCCAAACCCACACCCACACCCACACCCATATCCACATTCACACCCACATCCACACTCACACCCACACCCACACCCACCCACGACCACCCACACCCCACCCACACCCACACCCCACACCCACCCTCATATCCATGAAAATAAGCAAATAGAGTTTTATAACCATAAGCAACATTATAGACAATATTATCCAGTTCTATATATCCGATTTTGTTCTGATTAACGATATAACTGTGTGATTCAAAACTGTTGACATCAAAAAACATATCTTTCATAACTTCTTCAAACAATAAAATCCAACTTCGATACTTCTTACAAAATTCATTATATTCAATTGTAGTTTTCAATCAATTAAGGTTTAGTCTAGATTTTCTTTCTTTCCAAATGAAATGAATTAATGATGTCATAATAGGATCTTGTAAAATAGTTGTTGGTGTATAAACATGACCATAAAAATCTTGACTAAAAAACACATTAACTTCATCAATTAATAATATTTTATCACGTTTTATATTTTAATTATTTCTTATTTCAGTATTAGAATCTTCAGAAATTATCTGTTCAACTACTTGACAAATATCACCATTATCATTGATAATATCTTCACATAGTTTATTTAAGGTACCATAATGTACATAATTTATTAAATCTAATGAATCGAATAGTGGTACAAATGCTTGATAATCTCTTTGACTTAAATATTGACTATATAACATGCACAACATACATCAAAACCAAGAAGTGCAAGTATACAAGCTGTAACTCCTAGTGTAATAGATTTTCGTTCACTAGTTCCTATTTCTACTAAATTATTCTTTAATTGTTCCTTCTTATTAACTATACCGAAAATACGAAATATAGCAATAACTTGTGTTGCATGAGGTTGAGGAAGATAATTATTTCGATTATCTAAACCTTCAGCTTCAAAATAATGATCTGCATTTTTTAGTGTCCATAAAGCAAAAATATATGCTACTAATTCTGGAATTTTTCTTCTTATATCTCCATCCCAATCTATCTCATTTGGTTCCTGTTTTCTTTTTCGTGCTATTAGTTTAATATCTGATATTAATTGATCTAATTTCATATCGGATTTTAGATTTTGTTGAATTAATTCTTGATAGTATCTATTAAACTCATCATATCGTTTTTTCAATAGATTCTGATCAATAAAATCAACATGTAAAATTATTTAGTACATAGTCGATATCACGTCTTCAAAATTTTTCATTGAATAAAGATAAAACATAACAATGAAAAAATTTATGGTCTGAAATGATAGTTCGATCTATACTCGTTGTGTCCTGATTTAAAAGTGTAACTAATTCTGTAAAAGCCATACTATCATTTGTTATACTTTTATAATTATTGCGTAATTTATCTATTCGTTCATTTATTTTAATCTTAAATGAAGGCATGTGAAGTGACACACATTTCATATTTATTAACATCGAAGTAACATTTTGAATTTTTTAATCATGTTCAGTTGAACGTGTCCAAGATTCAATTTTTTCTTTTACTTCACATTCTACTGATGTCATTTCTTATCTGAATGATAACAAATTAAGATAACATATATTAAACTCAGTATAATCATTTCGTGTTAAGTGAATATCTGTTGAAAAACGATTTGAAATATTTTCAACATATGAAACAATATCTACTATTTTCTTTTCAAATGACAACAAACATTCTTGTTCAATATGATTTAAATCAATATTTAATTGAGAACTATTAAATACTTTAGCTTTCTTCAAAATCAAAAATTGCTCATTAAATTTCTTATGACGTTCATCTCGATGTTTGCCGATTTCATTTCTATCTTCATTAATTAATATACTCTGAATCAACGTACTTCTTATTTCTTTAATTATTTTCTTCGTATAAACTTCCCTTGGACAAAGAATTATTCATTTTTTAAAACTTTCTTATACTCTGTTTGCGAGGTTTTACTCCAATAATGTCGACAGTGTAAAGTGTGACTGTGAAAGAAGGAAAGATATAAGCATGCTGCTCGGATCGGCAAAAAACCGTCGATGAATCGATGATAATCATGATTTGTCGAAGATTAACTATCGTCAACTCACAGTTATTTATCACTATCCCTCACTTCAATCATTCTTAATAGCGTGTGGGTGTGTGAATTCAGAGAAGGCCCACATCCATCCATATCTATACACACACCCACACCATCTCCAGATTGTACGCCTCTATTTCCCTTTTGATACATATATACTCTCTTGAATTTTTGTATTTATAAATAAGACAATTTTTTCATACATTAACAATGTCATCTAAAAACCCTGCAAATATTGGTTGAATAACAAAAGAGAACTAACTGTGAAGATTATTCTTTAGCTATCGATGTATACATATGCTTAACAATTAAAATGCCTCGAAGAGATGTAAACGAGTATTATAAGAGAAAGTATACCAGCGTAAAACAGAAATGTTTCTCTACTATGCTATTGACTACATCGATATATACTCAATAGTTCCATGGCATTCAATCAAAATAAGTTACAGTTAATGACAAGTTCGTCTTCATCCTTGTGTCTTCTCCCCACATTGACTTTTTAGAAGTGAATCAAATGTGTCAAAAATTTATTGAACCCAATGTTAGTGTAAGCTCCATACATTATACTAGCAAACACAAGTTTCAGCCGAGTGGAATAATTGTGAAGTAGCAAAACAACAAAATTATTTTCAAGTTAAAATCTGTCGAAGAAACAACTTTTGATTTTAACCATCATCGTTTTGTTTGGCCATCTACACAAGAATCAACATCGGAAAGTACAAATAGCTGTAGCCCGAAAAATGCATATAAAACAGTAGTACAACATAAAAGAACATTATAATTTTTCTTTGGAGGTGGAACAAGGCTTTTCGCCTTTCTCTTAACCTCATCCTTTTTTTCTCGTACAGAATTGTGCTTGATCTTGAGACAAACCACCACCAGACGCACTATAAAACCAAAAGATTAGTTCAGATTTATTTTCAGAAAAGTCGTGCTTTCTACTTACGTGCCATGACCATTACATCGATATGCCCATATTCCGAATGCAATCGTTTCAACATAAGTATAATTATTACATAGATCATCTGCATTATAAGTATCCCAACGGGGAGTTATCAATGCTTTTTCTCGTGGATAAACCCAAAAATTATTGTCACGACTAGGATCACCATGATAAAATACTCTGGATGTAGATGTTGCTCCTTAATAATTGACAAGGATTCTAGATGGATATGTTTCCGATTTTGAAAAAATAATCTTAATGACACGAATGAGTACATTGTTACAAAAAAAATCAAGTTCACTACTTTCGCAAAATGTATTTAATACTTATAGTGTTTTGATCTTAAGCAAATACAATCGTAGCTTAGTTATCTATTCCTATTGCACTATTTTCATTACAGTCTTTTATGTCTTGTTTCACTTGAAACTGGTTGAGAAACGATGAGATGAGAAACCTAAAATGTCTTTTTGGTAAAAACGAAAAGCATATTAAAGATGATGTAAAAGAGACATGTTGAGAATTTCAACGAAAGTGCAGTTATACATCGAAACACAACTTACATTTGTCTCGAGTCAGTCGAATGGTGGTCTTTTTTATCCAATTAAATCCACCAATTCTGGTTTTCATACTGAATTGATGGTTTTTGATATATTTACTGTAACAAAAAAGCACATTCTTACTGTTGAACAACTCGTATTCATCGAATACTAATCCTTTTTTGTTTACATTGTTTGAAAGGCATTTTATAAATTAAAATTCAAAAGTAGATTCAAGATTCTCTCAGATAGATCTAAACCTGAATTCTACTCCTATGAAATGTTCGGATGACATATTTTAAAATGTTTTAAAAGTTCTGCTAGAAAGAAAAACTATCGCTTGTGGGGTCTATGATTCAACCATCTCAAGGTGAAAAAAATGAATTATTAAACTTCAGAATTTGAAACCTATCAGAAATAAAAGCTCGAAAATAATTAAAACATTAGAAGTTGACGTGCGTATACCATACCCTAAAATTAGAAAGTTTGTTCAGATTGTATTTTAACTGTGCTTATGATTTACTTATCATGGCCGTTGCAACGATATGTCTTTAGTCCGGATCATCCATTTGTTCCGATATGCGTACAATTATCGCATAGATCAGATGCATTGTATGTATCCCAACGAGAATCTACCAATGCTTGATTTCGTGGATAAACCCAAAAATTATTGTTACGACTAGGATCACCATGATAAAATTTGCCTGACATAGCTGCCTAAAAAGGCATGTAAAAAATTTGCTTGAAATCATAATTGCAGAGAAAAGGTTGGATTGACCATTTTTCGAATATCTGTTTCATTCAAGTATTGTTCTCGGTCAATCTTACAGATGTGTAACATTTAGGGTCTTTCTAACTTTATTTCTAGGCAATCTACTTAAATAGCGAAGAGAAAAGAGCTTTGGCTCAAAAGAATCTTCTTTGATACCTATAATTTTGAAGATATAGCCTGTTTTTTTTTTTGAGAACATTTAACGAAGTTTCGTCATGTAAGGAGTCTGTAAGAGTAATATAAACTCGAAAGGATTATATTTTCTGTTAAACTTTAATTGAAATATCAAGTTTTCACGGTCGGAGAGCTGTTTCATATTTTCTTTGGAAGAGAGGCTTTTACGTTTGAATAGTAGAAAACAACTGTACATTCAAAACTTCATGTTCCACAAAAACTTCACAGAAAAAAAATAATCCTATGAAGACTTTCTGAGAAAAAACAAGCTCGACCTCTAAGATACAGTGATACCACAAATATTAATCTTGAATAAAATTGATGTGCATGTCAAAGACAACAACTACTAGCATAAAACATAAAAAAAAGGAATGAATACAAGAGCGAAAAAAAAATAGTAAGAAATTTCTTTCAACGTTCAATACCTTTACAAAACACGACGAATTTGCGAGTATAAGCAATTTTACGTTGTTATTCTCTATTTATACTTCTTTCCAATCTTATCGACGTAATTCTAAAGAGTGTGTTCCATAATGCTTACTAAGAGAGAGAAACAAGAATGCACGAGTAGGGGATTTTTTTCTAGCCGACATTCTCTATCTCGTTGTCGTCTGCTCTTATTGGTGGACTCCTTTTACTTGCAACGTGGAATCAGTATGGTAAAGACTAGAAAGGAAGAGAGCATGGCAACGAAAGAGGAATATAATGTTCTGTCAACAGTATCTACTGAAAGACAAGACAAGAAAGCGTTAAAGAAGGATTACTTTTCTCTAGATCTTTCCATTCATTTTTTTTCATTCACTATGACATGTGTTTTGTACTTATGAGAGAATGCAAATACTCGGATAAATACATATTGATGATGATAAAGAAAAAAATGCATTGCTTGGATGTTTTTCTTTCGCGAAAACATCGTGCTGAAGTCATCGACATGAATCGTAGTAAAGAAATTTCTTGACCGAAAATAATCTTGCTTGAAATAATTATTCTTGATGAATACAAATTTGATGTCTTTGAAAGAAAAGGGAAAAGATCCATTCTGTCTTAAACAAAATCAACAGCTTGAGTGATATGGTGAGAAATAAGTTTGTTTATTGTTCTGGCTGAACTACATTATTATCATATTTAATTTAGCTCCAATACAAAATGTAATTGATTTTTCAGCAGTTATAGATTTATGTCGAAGCATCTGACCTTTTAGCGATCTGATTTTCAAAAATAAAAACTATTTATTGATATTCGTGATGGTCTGAATAATAAAATGATATTCCTGTAAGCTTATAACTAGTAAGAATCAAAAAAGAAATAGAAAAATGTGTTGAATATATAATATTCCACTTTTCAAAAGTAAATGTTTTTCCTCTAACAAATTGAGGGTGTGGTAACGGTGAATCTGGATGATTGTATGGTGCTGACTCACACCAATAGCCCATCATTCAATCACAAGCCAATTTAAATGTATGAAAAGTGGCTCGAGAGTCGGATAGAAGAAATATTTCTTACGGTCAAACGATTGCATTATTATCGGACTGATTTTCGACTGACACAATCTTATTCAACACGATAAGTAATTGCATTAGTCTAGCATCCTTGATTGGTCTCCGCATATACGACCGTTATTCTATGCTCTTATACGTTGCACATAATTTTAGATATTTTGAAATCTTACAGATTACACCTTGATCTTTCATCACTATTCGTTGAATTTGATCGAACATTTTCAAGTGATATGATACATTGCATTCACATCTGTGTGAGGAATTACTAATGTACTTAAGAAAGAATGCAGCAAATCAGTACAGTTCTCTTCGATTATCATAGGAACTCTCCAAAGGAATACTATCGATGAAATGATGATGATCATCAGTGTCAAATATATCAAAGTAAAGATGAGGACAACGGCGAAAGATAGTGATAAAACTCAATTCAATGAACATTCTCCAGTAATCCAGAGTTTATTCACCTTATCTAGATTTTGCATCGAGCGGATATAATGTGTTATCGAAAGTCTCAAAAAGTATTTATTAATTTTGGAACTCAACTTTCTCCAGTGTATACTAAAGAGTATCAAGCAGTGTTCCATTCTGAAGACCGTGGTGTTACGAATGATGGACTTCAGATGCGGACGACCAAGATCATGACCGACTCATGCTTCCTCTGTTTGGAGAATAAATACGCCTAACTATCAATGCTTTCTCTTGGGCACTCTAGTAACACTTTGCAATACATTCGATAGAGACTCTTTGTATGCCAGTATAATCTAACACTAAAATATGATAGTTACCCTTGTTTTGCACTTTCTACAGAGACATGAATACATATAATTATTCGGAGTCCTTGCAGTCAAATGATTCGATTACAGAGAAACTGACGAAGATAGATTTCATTCAAAAAAACTTTTCGTCCAGTCCTTACTGGATTAATATGACTTATATTTATTTGAGCAATAAAATAATTGAAATGAGCAATAATTAGATTCAGCAATAATTATATTGAATCAGCAATAGTTTATTAAAATTAAAGATAAATTTCACATAAAAAGGGCAATACGAATTCATTTATCTAAATTGTATGGTTTTTACGGTTATGTGTTTACGTGAGTTCGATTTATTTCGTACACACTTGAAACGTGGTATATGAGAAAAACCGTAGAAAAAACAATGAGATTGAAAAGACAATAGAATTTAATATCTGATCTCCCATAGAAGAGAGCATTGATATATATTACATAAATATCAAAAGTGTTGGAAAAATCCCATACATAGTGTAAGATAATCATAAGGAAATGTTCAAGATAATCAATAGGACAATTCTAATACAGTGGATGAGGAAATTCTTATGTTAAGAATTTATTTATACAAAACGTATTTTTTCAATCTTATAATAAAATAAAATATATAATTTATATAAATGGCTCAATCATAAAGCGTAACGCAGTATATTTCTGATTGTGAAAGTGACAATGATATGAAACTAGTCTCTTGATAACAGGGTGAGGGTGCAAACCCCCACCAGGAGCAAAAGATGTGGCTATTGATATTAAAATAAAAGGAGAGAGATCAGCTGAAGCAAAAAAAGCTTTATTGACACAATAATATATTAATTTTTTATTATTCTTTTTTTATTGTCAATTGTAAATAAAAATATCTTACTTTTCTTTTTTTCTTGTTGCTAAAATATGAAATTGCTACTGCTATTTAATGAATTAATTATTGCACATTTAATATTATAAAATTGCTCAAAGATAGTTTTCTTATTGCTCAAACCTTATTGCTATATTGTATCTTAATTATTGCTCATTCCAATATTTTTATTGCTTAAAAAAATACTAGCCGATTAATATATGAAATCTATAAGATCATTTAGATTGACAGATTTGAAAAAACTTCTCTTATTACATCAATCTTAATTTTCAGCAGTGAGTCATAGAAAGGCTTTAATGATTGTGCACACTACTTGGTTGCTTTATTTTTGTTCTTTTATCGAATAAGCGTCACATAAAAACCATAATATTATTTTATTTGACTCATTAATGTGTAGTTTGCCTTGTCATGAATCATACGATGATGTCGTGTCACACATTTTTCTCTTACTCTCCATACAGAGTTATTTTTGTTTCACTCATCATTCATTCCTACATTACACTTTAAAAATAACGACATGTCGTCTATCATTCAGAGAACGTCTTTCGAATTAAGTCATGTCGAAGAAAATTTAGTTCCTATAACACCGGTATTTGAGTGCATCACAAATGAAATATTACATGTGACAACTGGAATTCTTTATCAAATGAATATTCAACGACGAGAATGTAATACTCATGTAAAGTATGTGATTGGCAAATACTTTAATCTACTTACATCAACGGCAACATGTGATAATCACAGTCAATTATGGTGTTTGATTCCAGTGACAGTTACTACTGACAACAACAAGGATGTGACGCATGTTGTATATCGAATTAAAAACGCTCAAACAGGTAAAAGAGGGAACATAGTCAGTTTTGATCACATAACGCTTTGATTTAAAAAATCACGAGCTCTTGTTTTCCAAATAGATTTTAAAAGAGTATGGTGCGATGTAGTACTGCAAGTCAAATTGGAGATGATATGATTCGTGAAAAAAATACCAAATTAAAATGACATTTTTTTGATAGTTTTGACATTGATTCTTTTTATTAAAACAAAATTTGCTCAGAAAATCTTGTAGGTTTTCCGAGCCACTGTTTTCTACTTTCAAGTCAATGTGTACATTGAGATTATAGGTTGGAAAAATTTCACCACATACCTCGCATAGAGCGTCCATTTTTGCTAAGATCTCTATTAGAATCCTGACAAAAACTTTTACAGCATGGATGAGTTTCGAAGACAAAAGCTATTTCTATTCCAAAAATATAAAAGCGATGAGATATTCTTATTCTGTTAGACAATGCTTAAATTGTTGGTCATATCAAGTGTTTTCTTATAATCAGCATTAAAACTAAGTCTAAAATCTTCGTTACAAAAAACACACGTTTTATCATTTTTTCTGCTGATAGTGTTTTTCGTTTTAAAAGCAGAAAATTAGAAAAACAAGAAATCATACTATTCAGTGTTTCCAAAACTTCATCATGATATCAACTTCGTATCAATATTAAGCTGGTAAAATATTCGAACGTCAAAGAACACCTTTTTAGAATGTGAAACTTTGATTTGCTCATACCAACACGTAAAGCTCCCAGCAACTTAATATACTAACGGACACTTCTTTGGGCTACTGTTCAAATAGAGTTTTAATATATGGATTAATCAAGTATCTATGCTCGAATTAATACCAAGTAACAAATATCATTAAGCAAAGGATTAGAGGACTCTTTAATAAATAATCCATTAGAGTTGTTCGATATCATAAATTAAGAAGCTCTGTTTGTTAGTATCATCAGACTTAAGCTTCCTGTTCCATCAAGCTAGCTATTAGCATTCACATATTTCAAAAGTACTCGTTCATCCTCTTGCAAAGGATCAGTAACAAGTAACAACCAAGTGTAGTTGTGCTGTAACTTTCTCTAATTCATCTAAAAAAAAAGTGATGCCTTCAAATAGCAAATAACAACTTATTTTTAACTAAGAACAATATGAAAGATCGCTAGCATATGACTGAGGAGATAACTAAAGAAGGTTCAAATCCCTAGCTATGAAATACGAAAATTAGAGACGTTCAAAACAGGTTCAGATTGTGAAACCGTCTGCAAAGTGACCGATTTCTGTGTGCGATGCGTCCAGAGTAGTTAAAACATCTTTTTCGAAAAACCATACATTTTTATCAGTTTGTTTAGTCTTCAGTTTCTAAACTGAAAATGGTTACGGGAAATATTTTCTTGCACGAACAAAATCAGCATACAGAAAAGAAGAGCTCTTCTTATTGAATTGTGTTATTTTCTAGGCAAAGTTGTTACATGTGACGGATTATGTTGCTTATTGAATAGTGCTTTTATGTCACTTCAATTCGATGATCCCCTAGAATATACGAATCCGAAACGTCTTTGGACATTGGCTTCGATCAATACATCAAAAGAGAAATATGAATTATGCAATCAATATACACAACATCGACTTTCATTGGGGCCTATCATCGGTTCTCGACTATTATCATCCTACATTCGATGTTCAAAAACTACCGGTGATTTCATTTCGTTTTCAATGCCATCTATCACATTTAACGGTGAAGTATTACGAATGGATTTTGATCTACCATTACCACAGTTATTGGCGAAATCAACTGAAAATATTTTAATTTCATCTCACATTATTCGAAATCAAACTTTGAATTCAACACATACCGAAAGTATAACGCACAGTATTACACGTACAAATTCGTTTACTTATTCAATCAAGGAATCATTAAAATATTTATCGGGACTTTCATTCAAGGCTGAAATTCCATTTATTTCAACCAATAGTGGAAGTACAATTGACATGAAATCAGAACTAGGTGGTGAATCACAGCAACAATGGACACAAACGAGTCAAGAGACATATTCGATTTCAAAAACCATTACAGTACCACCCAATGAATGTATAGAAGTGAAATCATTTGTCAAATGGATTGAAAATATATCGATTCCATTTAAAGCAAAGATGAAAATTTCTGGACGGTGTCATCGACTGAGGTCAGATAATGGACAAATTGTAGAAAACCAACCAATGGATAGAGACTTGATACAACAATACTTAAAAATGAATTCATTTCAAGGACAAATTCTTTCATGTACAGAAGACAACGTTGTTATGGTTGAATTAACCGGCACGTTCAAAGGAAGTTATGGATTGGGAACTGATACAGAACTGAAAAATATTTGATAAATGTATATTTTTTTCTCTTTTCTTATTTCTATAGGACTCAGAATGAGCTAAGAAAGAGCCGTTTCTGTGTTACTGACTATGACTGAAGTACTAGATGTGTGTGCATGTAATTGAGGTCAGAAAAAAGAATTTGGTATAACAGTCATGGATTGGTAAATACTTGTTATATTTTTAGTAGTTGCTTGGCTTATCTATACTGGCCTTAGCAGGAGAAAAGTCTTCATGTACAAGCAAATAAACACTTTTCTATAGGTGACAATTATCAAAAACCGGATATAAATAGTCGAATTTCCCATACGAAACAAGTTTTCGATCGAATTTTAATTGTGAACGACAATAGGATGATATAGTATCGAGCTGAGTTACTTACTTGTATGAAGTGTACATTATTCTATTTCGCTATTCATTTCTGGGTCGAATAAGACATGATCTTTGTTTAAAAATCAAAGATTGCAAAAAATGTTTTCTCAAAATAATGGATACTTCAAGTATCATAATAGAACGATTCGCTTACATTGAACAAAGATTATAAGGAAGATTTCAATTTAATCAATCATGTTTTTGGTATTTAGCAGTTGCGAGTTTGTTTTCTGGATTTGAAGTATATGTGTGTATCGAAATGACAACCAAATATTTTGAATAACTGGAAGTTTATTTTTGACTTTGATTAACACTTATGTGTAGCATGAAATAAGAAAATTGAAGTTCATAGTAGCAAATTGATCGATTCTATATTTAGAAATATGTTATTTTAAACGTGAATCACCTATTGAATTAATACTCATCCGTGAAAAGGCTCAATTACGACAGAACTATAGAAATCGATAACTTGATCTTAGGATGATGAATTACTTTATAAAAACAATTTGAGAATATAAAAAGCGAAATAGACAATTCCCGATTCTCTGTATTCATCCTTGTTATTATGTCAGTTATTACTTTGCATTTTCTTCTAGGCACAAATGATATAAAAACGAAGCAAACTATTATTTTTTTATCTTGTAGTCATATTTGTTTTAATATTTTAGATTTATTTCTGTAGTGAAAATTGTGAGATAAAATTGCAAACATTTAAGCTATCAATCTTAGTCAATACTGAGATATATCACATTTTTCTGTCACAGTATATTCTCTACTACCAGATGCATAGAAGTTTTCTCATACATATAACTATTCTCATGTACATAACTCAATTTTTTTCTATTAATATTGTTCATTCAAATAGAGAATAGTAGAGAGAAGAAAAAAAGATGCCTGAAAATAATGATGCAGATGTGATAATTACACTTAACAAAGTCAAATATTTATATTCAAAGTGGATCAAGATATCTCTTTTTTCATTTCATCTTTTTTTAATTGTGATACAGTACGCAGATTGGTAGTTAAATAGATAGGTGGTTAAATATGTACCTAGGTAGACAAAAGTTTCTGAAAACTCGTGTAAACGCTTACAAAGATGACTTTTTGAGCTTTTACATGCGTGTAGACAGTAGTGAGCACCAAAACGTTCATACAGTTATTATTCTGTGCGTAGGCGGGTGTAAACAATGGAAACACAATATACATATTTGTATATACGCTTAAAACTTATTATTTTCAGCAATTTTTACGAGAGTACTTTATCAAACAAACTTTGAAACGTCCGCAGAGAATAGTTTTTATGGCGTTTAAACGCGTTTGTTGGTGTTCTTGTGTGTTTAGATAGATGGATAGCAGTCAGATAAATAAGTAGATAGGTGGTTATCTAGGTAGACTAATTGCCACATAGGTTTTTAGGTAATTTAAAGGATAAAAAAATAGATTTATCTATTTGTGTATCAATGATCGACATAATATGAATTGCTTACACAGATAAGAAATTCATATGAAAGTATAAGAGAAAAGGCATGGAAATCGAGATAAAATAACAGAGCGCGTAAAACCATAGAAAACTTGGGCGATTTAGGATGCTAAGCGCAGTTTTCGATTGTGAATCAGAAACATCTCTAGTAAGTAGATCTCAAAAAAGAACTAAGAATTTGTAACGTATAAACTGTCAAAAATTTTACCTCATCGAAGAAGTGATCACTTTCACTCTGGGTTTTTTTGTAGATGACCATGAGGAAGTGCGATTAGAACACGAAAACAGTCAGAACTTCATTCTGTCTCCGTGTATTAAATAGTATACTGTTCTTTCTTTTTCTCGTCGCTTTTGTATAATCTACTTGATTTGGCATTAGCTGCCACTCTTCGCGTCCATAATGCAGTTGAATATTTGAATTCTCATGACATCGAATGTAATAGGATATATTCGAAATTGAATTTTATTTAGAATTCAAATAATTTGATCTTTAGAAAAGGATTGATCGAGCAGAAAGATTGTCAAGAACAGCGAAGACACGTTTGTATTTTGTGCTGCTAGAGATGATTCATGTTTTTTGATGACAGCTATATTTTATAATCAAAAGTAAACATCGTGCAAATCTATTAAATTCGATGTAGATGTTCAAATATATTCGAGAAATAGGTTGTGGGTGTGGGTGTAGCTTCTTCCTTTAACGATACTCATACTCATACCCACACCCACACCCTCGCTTACCTGTTCTTCTACTTACCATAAAGTCAATAGTCATTTTCAAATTGCCAACAGTAGATGATCAAACAATGTCAGGCAAAGTGACAACATTTCTTGAAAACCATGCGATGACGTTCGACATGTTTCTGACGACAATTAACGATTGGGGACGATTTCAAAAAAAACAAATTCTGCATTCTTTGTCTCCTAAGTATAGTATCGGCATTCATGTTTTATACATGGATGTTTATTGCGGCAACACCAGATTTGCGATGTCGTCTTCTGTTTGAAATCGATAATTACAATGCAGAACTCAACGAATTATACAATCAAACGTACAATCGACGGAAGCAGATTGTGCTATATATCAAAATCGAATATCATTAAAAGAATGTCAACGATGCTATATAAGAGTGTCTCTGCGTAATACTACGTCTATTAGTCATCTTCAAATTTGTAATGATTATGTATTCGATCGGTCGATCTATAAGAAAACATTGATTGAAGAAGTAAGTTCAATAATGTATAAGAGAGAATTAGCCACATGATATTCTGTAGTCCTGAATAGTTTTTGTTTCTTAAAAACGTATGATATTTGTTTTTATTTGGATCGTTAAACATGAATGAATACCAATCTGAAAAAAATGATTTTTTTGTTCAAGTACATGTTAAGTATTACATAAAAATATCTGATTTCATATTTTTTCAGAGAAATCTGATGTATTTAATTTGGTGGAGACTTTCATACTAGATCTTTGACTAAAAACATTAGGTTTACAGGAGAGATCTTCTTAAAAGACTTATTTTTTTCTCAAATTTGTTCATATTGATTAAACTAATTTTTTTTTGATCAACTGCTTTATGTTGCAGTGGACAATGGTTTGTAATCGTGTTCTCTATCGTACAGTGGTTCAAACTGCTTTTTTTCCTTTGGTATAATGATAGGTGGAATTTTTTTTGGTACTATGTCTGATAGGTGTGCGAACTTGATTTGTTTCTCTTAATTTTCATCTTAAATATTGTTCATAGCAAGATATGGTCGTAGACCGATCATGAGTGTTTGCTTCATCGTATTAACACTGGTCTGCTTTATCTCTACGTTTGGTCCACAATCCAAATTCGGTACGTTATAAGTCGATTTTTACTTGCTGGTTCAGTACGAGCTATAGTTGAATCTAGCTTTGTACTTGCCACAGAATTAGGTAAGTAACATTTCTTTGAAAAATAATTTTGATCGATTTTTATTTGTCAAAGTTATCCCGAAAAAAAGTGTCATGGTAAATGCATTGATGAATTATGTTTAAGTACTTGGAGAATGTTGTTATTGGTATCGACTTTATTCGTTGCATCATTTTGTTTCTTTTATTGGTATAATTTTCATACTAATCTATATTTCGCTTTACAATACTCAAAGAGCATATTTCATTTTAATTGTATACTATTCCAATAGAGTTTTGCCCGAAAGTCTTTGATGGCTTCTAAGCAAAGGAAGATACGATGAAGCTGAAAGGATTCTCAAGAAAGTTGCCTTGGTAAACAAAAGAAAATTTGATCAAGAAATATATAATAGATTTAAGAGAACTCAGAGAACGGTAAGTGAATGTAAGCAATATTGTGTTTATATAATATGAACCGAATATTGATTATAGAACAACGACACAAGGGAAGTTCGAACAGGTATTTCAAATCTGTTTCAATCGAAGATTATGAGTTTTATTACTGTCAATCTCTTTTTACAGTGGTTAATTTCTGTTCACATAACTATTCTTTAATTTTTACTTTCACTTCTAACCAGGTTTACTCAGAATCTTGTATATTATGGTATATCACAAAATACAAGTAACTATGTTAATTTAGATAGTAATGAAGACGATTGTCTATATGATATATGTGTATTTAAGGATCATGGCAATTTGATCCATATGTTTTGTTTTGTGTTAGTGCATTGATAGAACTGCTTGCATACATTGTATTCCATGCTATTCTCAATCGAGTTGGACGAAAGTCGCCTTATTGTTTGTTTGCTTTAGCATTTGGAATCGTAGCTTTGTTGATTATACCTGTGCAAACTTTCACGAAAGCAAAACAATCGAGTACATACGTAAACATTGTACATTAAATTAAATTCTTATTTTAGCTCATCGAATCATTCTGTTTATTATTAATATCTTCTTGAGATGCTGTGGTGTGATCACATATGCTATTGTCTATCTACTTGCTTCTGAGCTATTCCCAACACATGCACGTACAACTGGATTAGGGTACTGTTCAATAGTCGGTCGTTTAGAAGCGATTATGGGAACATTCTGTAATGATTATCTAGTCAGTAAAAGCATCCATGGTTTTTTTATGTTTAACAAAAATATGATTCAATCTTTGTTGGGCACGCATGTCGATCAGCCTTTCAATTGTACTCTACGGAATAGTTTCATTGATTGCAGCTGGTTTAGCTTTACTATTTCCTGAAACATTAAATAGACCATTACCGCAAACAGTTGAAAAAGTCCATCGCATGGGTCCAGCTCTTAGCTGATAAATCAGCATTCGTCCAATCGAATTCTCTATTTTAGTGGAATATTACGTCGTGATTCATTGAATGCTGCATGTGGCAAAGATGATGAACCTACTGCACAAGTATTAGCAGAGAATATGGACAGTGTTGATGATGTAAAAACAGAATTATCACCAGGGATTGACAAGAAAGATACATTGATTCAATAGTATCTCTATATGATAGTTTCCATAAATATGATTCTATTTTTCTTCTAATGCGTATAATTCGTTTGATTTTTATATTTATAAAAAAAGGCAATGTTTTCATGTATGAACAATATCTTATCGATGTATACATGTGCTTAACAATTAAGGCGTCTTGAAGAGATGTAAACAACTATTGCAAACAAAAGTATGCAGACATAAAACAGAAATATTTTTCTACTTTATCGTTGACTCCATTGAAATATGCTTAATAGTTTCATAGCATTTGTAGAATAGAATGAAATGTGTCAAAAATTTATTGAATAAAATATTAGTAATCTCCATACGTTATACTAGCAAACACCAGTTTTAGTTGAATGGAATACTTGCAAAGAAGCAAAACAACAAAATTGCTCTCAAGTTAAAATCTATTGAGGAAACAACTTTTGATTTTAACCATCATCGTTTTGTTTTACTATCTACACAAGAATCAATAGCAGAAAGCGAAAATAGTTGTAGCCAAAAACATGTATATAATACAGTCGTATAACACATAAGAGAAAAAAAACCAAAAAAATAAGTCTCTTGATTATTTTAGGAGGTGAAACAAGGCCTTTCGCCTGTCTCCTAACATCAGCCACGTCTTCTCTTAGGAATTTGAGCTTGAGTAACACCACTACCTGCTGCGCTATAAAATCAGAAGATTATCCGAGGTTTAGCATAAATAAAGTTTTCTTTTGACTGTACTTATTACTTACTTGTCATGGCCATTGCATTGGTATGTCTCTATTTCGGATTCTGAATCTTTTTCGAGATACGTGCAATTATCACATAGATCAGATGCTTTGTAAGTGTCCCAACGAGGAGTTATCAATTCTTTATTTTTTGGATAAACCCAAAAATGATTGTTACGATCAGGATCTCCATGATAATATTTATTTGACATAGCTTCTAAAAACATGTGAAATATTACCTTCGATGAATGCTAAGAATATGTAGTACTTTTAGAATTTTTCTGGTTTTTCTTCAAGCGATTTACATAAAACAAACATCTAACGAAATTTTATCACTTGGTTAGAATATTTTGCGCTCATAAGTTTCCTAATGAGTGAAAAGTCTATAAGACTAACACGCATCCAAATCCTCAAAGTCTGACTAGTTTTCACGTGCTAGGGTAAACATTCTACATAAATTTTATCTGAATAAAGTTGAGATACATTTGTAAAAATACAAATAATAAAGTTAACTTATGCTGTTTTTACTTATGTTGAAATTTCTTATCATAAGGTAGCACATTATCATCGCAAAGCATAAAAACTCCTATTAGTTATTTATGAATTATTAGGTAATGGGTAACGGAGTAACAAAATTTCTTAGATTTGATTTTGCAACTAAAGAAAGACTTTTTAGGCAAGTAATGAACTTGATGAAATTTTGTCAAAGATCTTCGGAATCCAAGAATCTGAATTCGTGATCAGTTTTTCGTTTTATGAAAAAAAGACTTCTTTAGTAACAAATTAAATACAGGAATTCGATCAGCGATTTGTATCCCTGGAACTCGAACACTTTTTATCAATTAATAGAAAATCTCATGACTTGTGATGACACTATGCTACTTTATGATAATGAATTCCAACATCACTAAAAAAACAGCACAAGTTAACTTTATTATTTGTTTTTTCACAAATGCAGCTCAAATTTATTCGATTAAATTCATGTAAAATGTTATTCGTAGCACATGAAAAGTAGCAAGGTTATGAACTATTATGTTATAAAAGATATTGCTTTTTAATAAACTTACATGAACTAATAAATCAGTTGTAAACTTAATCTTGATCTATTACTTACTTTTATTTACTTTTTCAAAGTAAAATACATGTAAAATGTCATCCCTATTCAATATGTAGAAAAAGATAAAACTCGTTACCTGTGAAGAATGCACCGTATACGTTTCACTCTTTTATCGTATCTATGAAATAACGCAGGCAAACCGTCAAGAGAAGAAATAATGTTTGCCTCTATACTTGGGTAGAAAGAAAACTATTCACCTGTGACTGATATAATCTATAGGCTCCTCCCTTTCAGCCTGTATATGCAAAAGAAATACAGACATATCACACAGAAAATTTTTTTTCTCGATTCTCAGCGACAAACAAAGCTACTAACCTGTGAAGCATTTTCTATGTCGGCTCCATGATTAATTCTATCTAACAAAAAAATACAGACAGATCGTGCAAAGAGAAAAACAAATTTTCTCTTTATACATTAAGAAACAGAAAGCTATTAACTTGTAACCGATGTAATCTATAAGCTTCTTTCTTTTAGTCTATCTATGAAAAAAAAATACATGTAGACCATACAGAGAGAAAAAATATACCTTTTCTCGATACCTAGAGAAAGAAAAAGCTAGTTAACTGTGAAGCATCTATTTTGTAGGCTTTACTTTTTACTTCTGTCTATTAAAAAATAAAGCCAGAATCATACACAGAAGAAAAATTTTTCTCTTTATACTTTGAAGAACAAAAATCTATTTACCTGTGATCGATATAAAGCCTCCGACATATTAGAAGATTCGGAGCCTTCTATTTTGTGTTATCGTTCATAAGTTGCACTTGGGATCTTCTAATATCTCCCTTAAAAATAGCTATTTTTTGTCAGTGTGAGTAGTTGTGGATTTGGTTTTTGCAACATTCTGCTCATATCAAAATGAGAGAGAACAAATTTCCTTTCATTCGAATAATTAAAACCTAAATATGAAATAATTTTTCATTCATGATAACGGAATTCAAATTGTGATGAATCTCAATAGAAGGTTCTCAAAACACGAATAGAAGTGAACAAAGAAAACTTCTTGTTCATGTAAGTTTACAGTATGTCAGAAAAAAAATAGTCTCAAAACGGAGAAAGTTTTTCATGAGTTACAAAATCATATGTTCATTTTCTTTATATTTAATCGAAAGAGCGGTACAAAACCGTTCATATGAAAATGAATACTGCAAAAGAGTGGGTCATTTTGAAGCATTGCAGTGTACCCCGGGTATAATTTCATCCGAAAAGCCGAAATTTATATAGACAAACTCGAGATATGATGTTGTGAAACATTTTACCATGTTCGTTAAGGCAGCTAATTATAAAGTGTTTGACACCTAAAAACGAGCAAAGATCATGTTAACATGTTTGTTTCTCGACTTGTCAATTTTCAATTTGTTTTTCAATATTAAAAAACATGTTTCTAAATTGTACAATACCACATAGCTCGGTTTTGTTAGATATGATTTTAAATAAAAAAAAATTTTTCTGAACAAGAACTTTTCTTTTTCGTATTTTTTATCATTTGGACATTAGCATAAATATTCATATTTGATATATAGATTTTGATTCTTTTCAATCAAATATAAAATTCTTTACATTATTTTAGATACATTTATCGTATGTATCTGTATCTACATGAAGAAAACAGCCTTTGAAATACTTTGGAAATCGATAATTATCACCTAGATAATTATTTTTTGGTACCCATATAATTTATTTTTGCACAATTAATTCATTTTGGAAGTCTTTATGAAGTAAAAATTGTTCAACATAATCATCATGAATTTGACAAAAATCAAGATGAATAAGATGAGAATATTCAATAATCGATCAATCTTGTTTGGAATTCTAAGCTTTTCTGAGTCGTTTATTATTTTGTGGCTTCTTATCATCAATAGTTATTTCTTCTAACAATGGAAATGATTGAGCAATTCGAAGAAAAAATTCATGTTCAAAATGGAAGTTCATCAAATAATGATACTTAACAAACATAATTAGAGTATTAACCTTAAAAATTATTTGTTATATCATAGTAATAGTTCAATCTATATGGATATGAATAAATATGACATTGGCCTTCTCCAATCTCTAAAAAATAATCAACAAAAGAAATAATTTGATTAGAAAGACGAATTGTTGAATAAATATAAAATGTAAATTTGTTTAAACGTTTCATATGATTGATAATGTTTTACTTCAACTCATTACCTTCAACAAATGTTTTCTTACGACCAACTATAAGAGACAAATTAACATCGAAAACGATCTCAAATTAGGTGGTTTTTCCTAGAAAAGAAAACAAAAAAAAAACACTTTATTTGAATAAATTTTATATCAATCAAAAATAATCTACTGCGTTGTTGATTGTTATATATAATGAGAAAAAGGGATCAATCTTAACATGAAATATGTCAATATGAACTGAAATTTAAATATTTGAAAATAATGAACATGATTAATATGTATGAAAATACAATTATCTCTGCATCTTGTCTGAAAGTTAATTTTTTATCTGTAATAACACCAATAACGAGTAATGAAATTTGATTTTTTAAAATACGAACTAGAAAAGAATCATCTAAAAGAAAACGATAAATAAATCAATCTATTTATTTATTTATTTCCCTTAACAACGGTATACTAAACATGAATGATTTTCTTCTTGAAAATTCTCTAATACACAATGCTATATCATTCATGATGTGTTTTATCTCAATCGTTTTGTTTTTTTTCCCTTTCGTTTTATCAGCAGCTATGTTAAGAAGTTTTCGTTTAAGACAGTACAAAATTCTGTTTAAATGTCATTGTTCATAACACAAGTTATTCATCAAGTATTTTGTTTTTTTTTTTAGTCTATATTATTCATTATTTTCTTATTTAACAATCAAGGAAAATAACTTACTAGTAAAGAGAAACGGAACTATTTCTGTATCGATATTATATAAGCCGACTTCATGTAAATTCGGATTGTTTGCAACAAGAAGTATACGTGCTCCATAGATGATAATTCCAGATCAAGCCATTTGATTCAATAATGAATTTCAAGTAAAATTTCTAAACAAAATCAATCAAGCATTGGACTAGATAATGGACAGAAAACATCATCCGAAAAAAAAAACATGTCATCAATGTTACATTGTTCGTAAAAATTGGATCATGCACAACTCTGTTGAATCGTTTGTTGACACCGATGAAAGAATAATGCACTACAAGATTATTCAATTTTTTGAAACTATTCAAAACAATCTCATCAGGTAAATCTTTGAATGTAACGGACATATTTTTCATAAACATGATCGCGGCTATATAAATCTTTTGAGTTAGAGTTATGAATATTTAACATTAAATATATATATATGTCGGAGTTGACTTTAAAATATTTTAGACTCGACTAGTTGCATTTTAAATAAGACTGAATTTTAAAGTCAATTCGGACATATACACATGTTCATTACATCTATTTGGTCGATGCCATCAATGAGCACCGGTACACCTCCAGAAGAATGACACCATGGCATTCACATTCTTTCATATACCTCTGTCAATTACACCAATTATTTAAGAGGGTGCCATTCTTCTTCAATTGTAGCGGAAGTTCTATACATTTTTTTATTCATTCAATTTCAAGAAAATTAAAGAAGTATATGAACCTCAATCTTTATTTTGTTTGTCTGAAAAACAATTCTTTTTTTTTCTACTAATACTGCTTCTTATCATTGTCGAACGAAATTTTTCATCAAATATCAACACTAACGAGAAAATTCTTTGTATGACCCCAATTAGATTTATTTACATCCAATTCCATTGAGGAAAGATAGGCTTTTTTGCAAACGTCAATACTTGATTAAAGTCAATAGATGACGTTTATTTTATGTGTACCTCTATTTTAATAAATGCGTTGTAAAAAAAGACAAAAACTGCCTCAAGAATAAAAAATTGTGTCAACATGCTGATTATAATTATATTCAGCGGATGTTGAAATTGTAATTTCGTCACTATCATTGTACAATAAAACTTTTATTTCACATTTACGCAAGAGATATCTTTGATATGTTGATTATGAGCCTATAATTTAACTGCTATCATGAGACAATTTTGTACAATTTAACGGATACGCAATTTTTAATAGACTACAATTTAAGAGTATCTTTTTCTTGTAAATGTTTCAAGAAACTTGCAATCTCATCTTTATATAATCAACTTAACAAAGTTCATGTAACTGGTGTTCTTCAAGACTTTTAAAATATTAAAAATTTTTAATTAAGAATCAAATAAAAGAAGAAACCAGAGATCCAATCACCCATGGCGTAAATTTCTGCGAAAAAAACGCGTTCTCAAAACGCATTTTTCCATAGTTGCGAAACGCGTTAATGCTGACCGGTTTAACGCATTTCACATCTGCTAATACGAACGCTGTGAAACGATCGTTTTTCTAAAAACGTTTCGTAGCGTTTCTCTAACTGTGGTGTCGTACATTCTAGATGGAAAAAAATGAAAACCGTCAAGTACTTCATGCACTTTGAGTTGCAGATACAATTATTTTACTCTCTTACATTTTTCATACACCTTTAGAGCTATAACTTAGATCACTTTTGATAAAGCCAACACATAGATTCGAACACGAGAACATAAGAGTAGAAGACATGTGTACAAACCGTTCAACTAAAATAATCTAATGATATAAGTGCTTATTCTATAGTCTTTCAGAGTCTTGCGTAAACTTACTAAATTAGATTTTCAGTATCCCAAACCATTAAATTAAAAATTATCATTTCCTTGGTGCCTATACCCAATAACGAGTTTGATCTCCTCTTGGTATATTTTTTATTTGAACGTGTTTAAATTTAAATTTAAATACCCAATTGAAACGATTTTAATTAATTTAAATTGTATCTAATATTTAAACAAGTTGAATCTCTTAGATATAAATTTTAAGAAATTTAAAAATAAATTTTTTGAATTGTTTTCTTTATTTGATAGATTTTTGTATATGTAAATTCGTCATCCTTTTATCCAAAAGTATCACTAAATGTAAAGAATCTTCTTTTGTAAATCGAATATTCTTTTTATTAATACGTCACGCTTACATTATCAAAGTACGAACTAAATTCATATTTAATAATATTGTACACAGTATCATCAGTCACTATCAAGTAGTCCAAATATGAATTCATACCAATAATTATTCAAATTATAAATAACTCGAGATTCTTTTCTTTACAAATAAACAAACAAAGTTGTCGTACACATTATACTCGCATCAGTCTTTACTAAATCTTTTCGAATTGTTCAATATTTAAAACAATGCTTGGTTGAATGTTACGAAACACGTTTTCTTTCAATAAACACCTAGTGAAACGAGTTTTCAAGGAAGAAAAAAATATTTTTCTTACACTTTGATGTTCAATATTAGTCTAACTACCAATCAGACTTATACAACAGTCTAGCAGCCTAAACATTTAGAAGAATTCGATTTTAATTTTGCGTTTGGAAAGTTTGGGTCATGATTTTCATGTTGAGAAACAGCGCAAGGAACAAAATATTCAAATCCCATTTAGTATAATTTCTAAAATAGTGCCAGAATTAACTTTGCTTAACTCGTACGTTTTGTACAGATAAATTCCTGCAAGATTCTGTATGCAGAACGGATATATTTTGCATCATTTCAAACAAAAACGATGCAAAATGCGTTTGAAAAGGAAACGCGTTTCACATTTCTCCGAATCTGTATCTCTGGAACGGGTTACCTATCGACCGAAATGCGTTCGACATTATTTTACTTCAAAAACGCTTCGAAACGCAATCTTGGAAAAACGCGTTTCAGATCGTTTCAAAAAACGACAGCAGCAAAACGCATTCTATCGAAGTAAGAATGCTGTGAAACGCGTTCTATATTGAAAAAACGCTGCGAAACGCATGCTGCAATCTCAGAAACGCGTTATGCAGTCCGTTTCCTTGAATATTTTACTCCATGGGCAGGTCGACTTTTTTCAGGCCTGGCTTATCTGTGCATCTGTTATGTGATTTTTTCGGTCTGGTCTGCCTGCCTGTCAATGTATTCGACCTTTCTGATCTGTTTACTTTCTTTTGCGCTAATAGGGTGTGGGTGTGACTGTTGTTTTCTATTCACCCACATCCACACTTTTTAAACTATGAATTTCATCTGTTCCCAGTGCGTCAATGATACTTAGCACGTATTGCATCAAATTATTGCCAGCACTTACAGGTCTAAATTCGAAAGCTCGCCACTATTAATTTCTAACAATATCATTAGACAATTATTCAATTTCTTTTATCTTTCAACATGTATTGGGTTGAGTTCTTTAATTAATGCATTGTTTAAATTTGTTCATCAAGTCTTGAAACTTTTCGAGATTTTTGTTCAATGTTGGAAAAATTAAAAGAATGTTTTGTATAGAATTATTGAATGAGAAAATGACGGAAATAAGGACAACAATTTGCACGTCTATACATTGATTATGTTTCCAGAGAAAAATAGTAACAAGGTCATTAACTATGGAAGTATAGTAAGAAGTGAAACATTGTATAAGATCATTTTGCTACACACAGCCTAAATGACACTTTATACGTGTGATCAAGTTTTCAATTATGTTAGTCTCATAGTGCAATTTAACTCGCTTGAATACCAAATATTTCCCAGTAAACCTACTATATAAATCTGATGATTTGTGTAAATATTCTATCTCTCTCGATTTTTCGTAATATGACAACCATACATTTCACTGATTATTGCATAAATCATATTATAAGCTTCTTTTCTTGAATGATTCGTTTGTTGCTTTTCTTCTCCTCCTTCTTTTGCACTCTTGTTTTGTGTTTTTCGAGACTTTTCTTCACGAGGCATTTTATTTCGAACAACTGCACGTAGGAAGAAACATTCAAGACGAAAAGCAGATGACAAGTGATGACAAATAATAAATCAATTGATATCTGTCCAATCAAATTCATTTCCGACAGAGTATAAACATGAAGATTTATTTCTATTCGATGTGTGATGATCGACATCATTTAAAAATAGGACAATGTTGCTTTGAAGTCTTTCGCGCTTGTTGAGAAATACTCATATGGTTACATTTGTTTGAAATTTACTTGTAGTTCCGTAGACAAGTGACATGATTGCTATTTTTGAAGTCTTCAATCAAATTTATTACACTCATATCCTCACTCTCGACTTTTCTTGACTAATATTCATCAATTTCTATAATTAATGATAGATTTAGCACCTAAGTAAATATCTCTACTATTTATATCGCAAAAATAAGGACAGGACATAAACAATGTTTGTTTCTTTATTAGTGAATAAGAACTTAACTGCAAAGATACGTGAGACAGAACAGCATGTACATTTGTATTCATCTTTTCTATAATTTTTTGGTGTGTTATACATAAGTCTCTGTTGAACTGCAGAGTCTTTCAGTGAATCGAACAGAAAATTTGCCCCCTTTTCGTATAATTGATATGAGACCAAACGTCAAATTATTACAGTATACATACAAGAGTGGATGAACATTGAAAACTAATTCGATTTTTATTTTGAAATCTGTCAAAGACAATTCTTTTTTGTTCTTATCAAAGTCTGATAAAAAAAACAAACTTGCCTTACAACATCCATAATAACCATGCATATGTAATGATGATGCTTATCAGTGTATATAAAAAAATTTACTTCCTTTTTTCTTTTCTCAATATCATCATCATCATCATCATCGTGAAGCCTTCTACCATTAAAATTTTTCTCCTGTTTTCAGTGCTGTTTGTTACCATCCACTTCTAAGATATTTATCTTCTTTCTATATAATCGATAAATAAAACAAAGATTAACGAAAACATCGAAATAGAGATACATCGTATGTTGTCTAAGACCAATATGCAGGGTTGAGGTGAAGTCTAGAGACGATTGTATAATGTACTGTTATTAGATATTGTCGTGTACCATCACGTCTTGAAACGATTGATCATATTCATTCTCAACGAAAAGGTAGAGGCCAATTTTAATGCAACATAACGGGTGTTCTAGAGTAAATGGATCTTTGTGCATTTTGACTCTATCTCCGTCCGGATATGTCTCTACATAGTAGTCTTTCATTTCATTAGATATAGAGTGTTACTTTTTGAAAAAAACTGTTTAATTTAGCGTCTTTCGACGATTTATTAACACAGTCGTAATTAACATACGATTTTGTAGAGCAAAATTTACTCTACGAATTTGAGATATTTCACGAACAGTAGTCGTTTGAAGGAAATGTCCAAATACTGAATAACTATAGGAGTATATCACATGTCAGAGAATCAACTACGTATATCTGTTTCATAACTATGAAAAGAAAAGTCAACAAAGAGCTAACATTTTGGATCTGCAGAGTGTCACTCATCATGCTCTTTCGTCTTCAATAATAAAAATGAATGTTAAGATTTTTGAGAGTATTGTAGCATTAGCAGATGCTCGATGTTCTCATGGATAGTATCTTACTAGGCTATATAAAAATGAGTGCATTTTCTTTCTTTTCTTATTATCATTATTATGCGGGCGATCTACCAGCAATATTCTTCTCGTGTTCTTATCGCTACCTATCATCATCTACATGGGCGAAGCAACATCGATTCTTACAAAATTATTGTCGCTTGGTGTTTCCGATTGTCTACCAAAAGGTGCAGTTTGCAGGGAGGGTAATCTAACATGTTGCAATTACTGCAGCATCAACTGGGGTGCACAATTATGCGCCTGATATCTACTGCAAAAAATTAGTTAACTGTTCTAAAATTCTATTTTTTGTCTTTTTATATCGATGAATAAAGTAAAGAATAACAAATATATCGAAAACGATATTCATAATGACAAGTAGCGTCTATCGTTCCGACTGACTTGATTCATTTTATGAAATTCTTCAAGTTTTATGCGTTCCTTAAAAAATGTATGGATCTATATCTATCTCGAAAAAGATGATAGTAAGTTATCAAAAGCAATTGAACCTTAATATCTACAAATGAACAAACTACATTTATATCATTCAGCAAATATTTCGCTCTGTTAGCTGCGGTGTGGGTGAAAGGAAGTCCCGCACCCACACGTACAACGTTCTTAGCATCCCCATCAATACATGAGCAACCTGGAGGGTTGATTTTTCCTTTAACCATTTTTGAACGGTTCCAGTAAAGAAATGCAAAAACCCTGCCGTTTGCAAGTATATCTCATACCCTTATTCTCAATATATGGTTAGAAATCGCTTTCAACATAAATTATATCTACAAATTTAATGATTTTTCTGACGCATCATTCTAATAATGAATAATTACGAATCATAATCGTAAAATCCTTTGCATCTACCATCATTTATAAAGATAGAAGTTATATAGAGGAGTCTATTTTATGACTTTGAAACATTGATTGGATGAAGTGTCTGTTATCATTTTTATACTTCTGTTTATAAAAAATGATAATAGTAGAATCAAGAAAAACTAAATAATCAGAAAGTTTATAGATTCAATAGCATGTTAAGTCAATTCATTGTTACAGGATACTTTTTGCACAGAAGAGCACGTTTTTTATTTCCTTATATATATTCGAAGTATGACGAAAAAAGTGTTTTCCATCGTTTCGTCTCATTCTCTATATATGCAGGAGTCTGAATATTATTGTGCTTTCAAAAGGCTGAAAATGTAAATTAGCGACATTGTCATGACATTAATTCATCAAGTACACATTTTCAGAATTCAGAACATATAGAAGAAAAACCAGCATGACACGAAACGAATTGCTTGAGGGATATGGTTTTATATCCGCGCATATATGCGACTTTTTTGTTGGCATGCTTTCTTGAGAAAGTTTTTTTTTTAATTTAGATATATTGATATCATTGAAAGAAAGACAATGTCTATCATTGAATCAGAGCTATTGCTATGCGGGCGTGGGTATGGTTGTGGGTGTGGGATGTGGTTGTGGGGTGGTGGGTGGTGTGAGTGGGTTTGAACGTAGTTCTTCACTTGAATTCCTTGCACACCCACACCCCATATCCACACCCACACCCACCCACACCAAATAGTAGTCAAACATGTTAAAGCATTCCATGGGTTTTATATTGACTTTTCAATAGACTTGTTCCTTTCATACCTATATTTTCTTCAGTATAAAACTCGAACGAGTACGAAAGTCATTGTAGTATTATATAAAGTGATATTTCTCGAAAAATTTGAAAATAAAGTTATGTTATTCGCATAAGTCTTCCACCAGTAGCAAGTATATATGAAAAAAAAACACTATACATATGTTCTATCCAAACAAAAGTATCGTATTTTATCTGACAATTATTTGTGACTTTCAACATTTTGTCGAACACTTTCAGACAAATTTACTCGTATTCAGCACTGCACGTACTATTCTACGCTATCTGATGTCGCACTAAAAAAGATTTTATCAATTAACTTCATTCCTCCTGTAAAAAAAAGTCTGGGATGGATTTCTACGTTTGTCATATCCTCTTTGCTTTTTTTTCTTGTCCAATATATGTGTATGGTCTTGAAATATAATAATCTTCTGCATTCTTATTTTATTTCAATAACATGATAATAGAGATGGATACTTCAAAAGAGAAAAGTAGACTGCACTTTTCAGTCATTTTAAATAGACGACAAATACCTAAAATGTTGATTTTCAAAGAATGGATTCGTTTAGTTATCGTTATAAAATTATGTCACTCTCCATACAAATTTATTTTCAACATATCGTATAATCTTTTTGGTAAATATTATCAAAACATTGTTCAACAAAGCATTGTGCACATCAGAAAGATCTAATATAATACGATAAGAATATTTAATACTTAAGTATTCTTAGCTGTTTTTGTCGTTTCATCTTTAAAATTGTTTGTGCTGTTATCGTACCTTACTTTCTAAAGACAATAACTTTTAGAAATGAAAACAACATATTGTTCCTAACAAATGATTTGTAATATATCATTATGTATGGATGAGAAAAACTATGAAAATGGGTATGTTCGTTCGTTTAAAAATAATGAACACAAAATGATGTGATTGATTAGCTTTGAAATTTCCAAATAAACTCTCAATTTTTTCAATCATGATTCTTTCGCCTTTATGATGATTGACGTCAAGATACAAGCCAAGAGTTTCGAAATTTGATATTTGATACAAGAATTGAAAGATTATATCGTCATGATTCATAGTTAGATAAACAGATATTAATGAGAAATTTTTTTTTTGAGAAAATGAAACAGAAATATTTCTAATTTATTTAATGCATTAGAAGTCTATTTTAAGCATTATTAGCAAATGAGAAGAAATAGCTATAATACTAAAATAAAAGTTTTAATATTTATTGAAATAATTATCGAGTAAATAAAGATATTAATTGACTTTGGCTTTGAAAGACCAGAGCTAATGAATATTCATCTAAACATGTTTAAAACAATTGATCTATATATTCATTAATACTTCTATGCACTCAACTATGATAATTATTCTGTTATTCCAGGAGTGTTTTTAACAAGTATGAAACTCTTCTTGTTTTTTTTACATAAATGCAGACGCTTAGTTCTTTTCTTTGTTATAGTTTCTCTTTCTTGTCAACCTCTGACTACATCGATATCATACTGTTTCCATTTGTATTGATTGCTGCTTAATGTATTTTTCATTCCCTCCAACTCATAGCGAACAATCTCAAAAGTTACAAACGAATTTTGATACAACAATATTTGAAAGAATCTAACTGATAGAATAAAGAACTGAATAAGCTGACTCATGTTTATTTATATATAATTACACATTTCTCATGTTGTTAAAAATGAAAGAAGCAAAGATGAACTTTTTAATTTATGCAAAGATATTCATAAAACTTTGTTTTGGTTTGCATTACAAAGACTAAATCGGCTTCAATTTGGATGACGAACTGAAGAAAGAAGATGTTCCTTCGACGATGCTTAAAGTTGAAACTACTGATTGAAAGGATGGGATGTGGCTGTGTCTGTAAGTATAATTTGTGCTAACGATAGACACACCCACACCTTCGAAATCGAATAAAGTTATTTTGTATTATATAGCGTACATTTACTTTTTAAGGAATAGACAAAACAGTAGAAACTGTTCGTGTCACACAATCTACTCCACAAGATTTTTCAGTGTGATCTTTTAGAGAAAAACCTCCTATAAAATTTTCTAGAGAATTGTACGACGAATATTTTGGAAAAAGTGTAAGTTTGAGTGATGAAATACTGAAGGTGACAACCATTCTGAACCATCTGTTGTTTCTCTTTTCTCATGAATAAATCGATGAGAGTCAGTTAGTTTATGAGGAACATATTGTTCGAAAGATTCCAGTTCGCCGATTCAAAAACTCAGTTGTTGCCGACGAGATTGTCATTGAATATGACAAAGAATCAATATGGAATGTGCTGTGAGTGTCCACAACAAGTGAACCAGCCATTGGCGTGTTCTATTATGGTTGGTTGTGCAATTACTATTCCCTGCAGATACTGATATAGTCCTTACCCATGGTTCACCGCATTCAATTCTCGACAAATTAACAAATACATCCAATCTAGGATGTAGAGAGTTGTTCAACTGTATCTTGATAAGAATCAAACTAACACTTCATGTATTTGGTCACTTTCACGGAAAACATGGACAACAACTGAAAGAGATATTGTTTGTTAATGCATTGATTTGTGATCATCAATTTCGTGCAACACAAGTACCAATTATTGTCAATCTACAGAAATAATTTCACAAACAGTTTTCAATTTTCAATCAAGAAAGTGACTGAAGTGTCACAAATAATCACAGAACACCGCTTCGAAAACATAATTTGTACTACGAACAATCACTTATCATCATTCATTGAAGCTACCAATGTTGAATCACAGTTTATTAATATGTCAATAAACTGTTGAGATTCCATCGCGTGTTCAGTCGACAATCACAAGTTGTTTGCATAATAAAACTTGTACTCAAGCCACAATGTCAAACGTTATGATAATTTGACTCGTAATTGGGTGGGTGTGAGTGCTGAATGAATAGCAACTAACCCACATCCTCGAAGATCGAGCTCATTTTACACATTCGACTGAGATTTCTTTTCAAATTTTACTGAGGAGATCTGACTCATTCAAATGACGATTTTTATCGAACGATCAATTAGATTTGAGTACAAACTTCTCTTTCAACAAAGTCAAAGAGTGTTCTCATACTGTTCAATTCTAATCATCGTTTTTGTTTATCGTAAAATGGAAGTTGAATGAATGGTAATGGTTTACTGGTATAAATAAGCAGTTGACTATCTCTTCTCGATTTATGAAGTCAGCCTGAGTCGTTTGTTTTGCATGGTTGATTCGCTTCTTTGATTCATGTAATTTGATATTCTCCGCGACGTAATCCTATCTTTCAGGAAAAAGAAACAATGACAGTTGGTTCATTTTTTTCTGTTTTCTTGTGGATTATCTTATGTTTATTTAAAAGGCACACATCATTATTCAAAAACAAGTACAAGTTACAAGATTTCATTTACAACTTTTATTTTTGGAGAATCTAGCTTTTATCTTTCCTTTCCATTATTACACATCGATGCATTCTTCGATGTTGTGGCCAATAATCAGCTGTTGCATAATGTTGTGTTGTCCGTTCATCCCATAAACAAACATCATTTTCATTCCATTTCCATCGACATGTGAATTCTGGTTTTTTATTAATTAATGAAAATAAATATTGTAATAGTAAATTACTTTCGTGTTCATTTAATTCATTGATCTTCGTGGTATAAGTCCTATTAACATATAGGCATTTTTCTTTGGTATGTGGATGTTCACGAATAACCGGATGAGTGACTGGTGGATTCGCTTCTTTAGTTTTCATAAATTGTGCCATAGCGGCAGAATTAGGTTTAATCAAAGGTTGAAATGCGTATGCAAATGAATGTTCAGCTGTTAATTTACCGAGAAATTCTTTCATTTCATTTGATAATTCTTGTTTATAAATTTCAACCGTATTTGCCCATAGTGTATCACCACCACCTTGTTTTGGTATAATTTTTGCATAGAGCATACCAATAATTGGTGGATTCTTTGACCATGTAACATCAGTATGCCAGATATCAGAATCTGGTTTTTTATCCGGATCGACATCTACACCAAATTCCAAGACACTTACTTCCGGACACTCTGCCGTATGCGAAAAAACTGGGTGTACATGTGGATCACCAAATAGACGGGCAACATCACTTTGTTGTTTAGATGTTAAATTTTGATTACGAAAGAAGAGCACATGATATTTATAGAGTGCTTCTTCTAACGCATGTTTTTGATCCTTAGTCAATGGTTGTGATAAATCCAAGTTATGGATTATAGCACCGATACGAGGGGTTAAGATCTCGATGTTGAGTTCTTGACTAGTAGCCATTCTCTATGTAATGACGTTTTTAATTATTTCAAAAGGGACACTGAAGTAGAAAATGCTCTTTCGCAAATGTTAAATAGAAGTGTTCTTTACTTGAACTTATAAATACTCAAGATAAAGAAAAAAGTGCGCCATAGTAAAAAGATAATAAAATATACTCAAAGTGCACTTTTAAAAGGTTCAAGCATATCAAATAACGATACTTGAAATA
>CAJNOP010001171.1:0-12756 GCA_905250075.1 Rotaria sp. Silwood1
ATAGCTTCATAAATATCAGCTAAATAAAAATTATCTTTTTTTTTTTTGTGGAATAGAAAAAAAAATGAAAAAAAACCAATTATAGATGACGAAAGAATACATGCAAATTATGTTCTTTATTTTTACGAGCCACTTTTTCTTTCAAAAGAAAGACAAAAAAGCATATGTAAGAAGTTATTAAAATATGAGAATATTATTTTGTTTTTGTTTTTGTTTTTTTTTTTTTCTATTCCAAATAATGAGCAGACAAAAAGCAGCAGAAATGATTGATTTCTTTTTTTTTCTTTTGTTGCTTCAGACAAAAAAAAACAAGAAACAATAGAAATTTATTTTTTTGTTCCCCGTCACCAATTATAAAGAGAAAGAGACGAGACATATTATTTTATTGAACTAAATCATAGCATTTGACGAAATTGGTTTTAAACACTTACGTATTGATGGTAGAGTTGGTGCCTGACGCCAAGCTAAAGTGTAACTAGAATTTGTTTTTTTTCTATCTCTCTCACACTTTTTATGTTTTACTCATTCAGAAAATATTTAATTTAATCTAATTATAATAATAACAAAAAAACAAAAACGAAAACAAATCTTACCCAAACTACTATCACTAGATGATACACCATTAGGTGAAATTGGAGAATTCAATAGTTTTTCATTTGTTGATGTAATCCTAAAGAAAATATGTAAGATTTTATGTAAAAATAAAATTAATATTAGTATCAATTGAGAAATCTTAAATAATCACAAAAATAATATTCTGATACCGAAAGAAGATCATTCATAGACGATTCATTGTAAATAATAATATACAAGATTAGCCTACACCATCCAGTTAGTTACTAGTAGCCATTATATTATTGGATGTGAGAATAATTCTGTGAATGGTAATACCGAAATATGGACACAATACCTTGTGAGTGGGTTTAGGACAGTTGCGCGCGGACACTTGCTCTCTATAACAGTTGCATAGGATCCTATAGCGAGCAACTGTCCTAGCGAGCAAGTGTCCGCGCGCAACTGTCCGGCGAGCAACTGTCCTAGTGAGCAAGAGTCCGCGCGCAAGTGTCCGCGCGCAACTGTCCGGCGAGCAACTGTCCCGCGAGCAAGTGTCCGCACGCAACTGTCTGGCGAGCAACTGTCCCACGAGCAAGCGTCCGCGCGCAACTGTCTCGCGAGCAAGTGTCCGCGCGCAACTGTCCCGCGAGCAACTGTCCGGATCCCTTGTGAGTATGTGTCAAACTTAACCACTCAAACATAGCTGCTCACTATGATCATTCCTTGTCGTTGTAGACAAAGATCGTCGACATCAATGGAAACAGTACGCTTGCTATACAAAGTACAACATAGTTTTCATTTGACATATCACTTTTTATTTTATTTGCATGCTAAAATCGAGTTCAGGTCATGTTTCTATTTCTTACTGAATTGGCTTTTTTCTTCGAACACATTTATTAATTAGTAGATAAGATTTCGTTTTTTATCAATACAATCCTATCTAGGAAATGTTAGAAAAGTCTGCCGGAAAAAAGAATGTAAATTACTTTTTAATAAATTTTTTTAGCTAATTGAAATTCGAATTTTAATTCTTGTCACAATTGATTTCTCATGGGTAACTGTACGATATATTAATTTATATTATCTAAAAATAATTCACTTACTTTGTTGTATTTTTATTGTTTTGTATTTCAATTTCGGTTGCTGGTCTAACATAATTTCTTGGAAACCAACCAATCTAAATAAAATCTTTCTTTTACTAAAACAAATATTATTTTAGAAGTTTGTCTTATACTTTTCCACGAAGTTGTCCACTATACCAAGCAGCATCTTTTTGTTCACGTACAAGAATAAGTTCACCCTTTTGAAATGATAAATGTTTATCAACTGTTTTGCCTTGATAATCTGCTAATGTTATCACCCATGATCCAGACTAAAACAAAATCATAAATTTAATTAAAAAAATCAATTCGTTTCTTTTTTTTTTATTATACCATTAATTGTGAATTTGTATCAACAGTATTTCCATTAGCAGACGAAGGTGTTGATCTATATAAAAACAAATAATCTTTGAATAAAATTCGAATTCATTTCGTTACTTACGGCATAAGTTCAACATAAGCAGCTGGAAAAAATCCTTGTCTATCATTTCCAATTTTTCCGAATAACCAATTTTCATCTTGTTGTTTATGTGTTGTATCAATCTTAAAAATTGTAACAGTGTTTAGCACAATCCTTAGTAAGATTAAAATATGAAACACGATGAAAACTTCTCTTGCTAATCAAAAGAATAGTTTCTTATTCTATCTATTTTGAAACATATTTTCTTTTGTCTTAGTTCTCTGAAAAATTCACGGTTAAAGTTGTAAACCGATTGACTAAGCTATCCCGTTGCCATATTAATGTATCAACTTACATCTCTAACCATGTTTTATGAGAGAGACAAGATTCAAAATTGTGTCCCTATATTTTAATATTTCTTTGAGATCGTGTTTCATAGAAAAAAAAGAAGTATATTTCAATCATTTGTGTCAATCGAACTAAATATGCGTGAAATGAAGAAAAATAAGCATGCTTTAAATATAAAAAGAAATTCAATTGTCATGCTTAATTTTCGAAAAAAAAAGCAAAACTTGCCTCTTTGAATATTTTCTAAATATTATTTTCTTTTATTTCTTATTAAAATTAAGTAAAAAAATCAATTAACTTACTGTTATAATATCTCCAACTGACATTGCTAATTCATCAGAACGTTGAGGTATATAATCATATAGTGCTCGATATTGAATAATACCTAAATAATGCAAAAAACAAAAAAAAAAATTTTATTTTTCATTTTATACTCCTTAAAATTTTTCTAACCAGATGAAGAACTTCCATTTGAAATAGTTGATGATAATTGTGGCCATTCATTTGTTGTACCAAATGATGAACTTATACTATTATTATTTTTATTAAATGATGTCCAATCATTTCCATGATTAGTATTAGTTATTGTTGATCCACCCCATGGATCAACTGTTGATGTTTGTTTAATATTTACTTTAGGTGCAGTTTTTTTAGGTTTTGGAGAAATTTCATTTTTAGAAATAAATGGATCATTTTTAGTTATTCCATTATTTGATGATTGAAACCAATCATTATTGGTTAATGCTGTCGGTAAACCTATATCAGATTGAGAAGCAAATGGATCGACTGTTTGAAATGGATCGACATCAATAGCAGTAGATGAAGAAGCAACAGGAAACGAATGAGATTGAGCATTTAAATCATTTTTAGGATAAAACTGATCATAATTAGCTAAGAAATTTTTATTAAGCAATAACAAAAAAAAAAAAAAAACTTAGAGCATAGAAACATAATGAAATATTTACCATAAGTTGTTGTTGTTGTTGTGGGTAATGTAACTTTGCTAAATAAATAAAATGATCATGTTAAAGAATTTTAAAAATTTCGTTTTTTTTTCTCTTCTTCTTTACTTTGCTGGTTTTTTATTTTTAGCATTTTGTTCAAGTTGATTAAGTTGACGACGAAGTTCCTATGAATATAAAAATTTATTTACATTAGAAAAACAAACAAACAAACAAACCTCCATTTGATTTTGATATTGTTTACATTGTTGATTCATGGTTGTAATTTGTTCATCAACATGTGTACTTTCTTGTTTTACATTGTCAAGTTGAAGTTGAAAAAATTTCATTTGATCAGATTCTCGATTACCCATACCTATAAATATAGGTTGGGAAAATATAACCGTATTAATATTAAATAAAAAATGAAAGATCAAGTTCAATGAATCAAATACTTATAAAGACTAAAGTTTAGATTAATCTGAGAAAATTTCAAACAGTTTGTTAATAAAGATAAATTCATTCGAATGAGTTCTATCATAACTACAAGTGTAAGTCAATGACACAAGGATCTATCATCATTGTAATTGATAATAAAATTTTAAAAATTTCTTATTTTTCTTTCTGTTTAGAATTTCATATTATGGCTACGAGTTAGTCTTACGAGGAAACATTTCCAAGTGATTTGCTCTGTTTTGATTTATTCGTCAGTCATTCGATAGAGTATATTGAGATAAGAAATAGCCTAAAAGGATTCGTGTCCATGGCTTAATAGTGAGGAGTTATGGCCGTTTTACTGTGAGCCAGGCATTACGGAAAAAATCAAAAGGAAACATTTCGAGCTGAAATTCTATATATAGATAGATTTCATAGTCATTATATAGTCCTGAAAGTTTCAACGAAAACGAACATGTCTTTATCGAGATATTCAATTTCCAACTAAACTGGATTATTGTAAACAGTTTTTTTTTAAAGTTGAATAACTCGAGACAGACATGTTCGTTTTCATTGAAACTTCTAGGACTATATTAAATCTATCTATATATAGAATTTCAGCTCGAAATGTTTCATTTTGGTTTTTTCCGTAATGCCGGGCTCATAGTAAAACGGTCATAACTCCTCACTACTAGACCATGAGCATGAATCCTTTTAGGCTATTTCTTATCTCAATATACTCTATTGAATGAATCAAACCAGAGCGAATCACTTGGGAATGTTCCTTCGTCAGTAAAAATTTCAAAATATGTTTAAAAACAAAAAGAAGTTAATAAATTATTCTTACCGAATTCTTTCGATTGATTAAGATGTTTTAATGATGAATCAAGTGATTCTCTTTCTGTTCGTGAATAATTTAATTTAATATGTAAATCTTTTCGTTGTTGTTCAAAATTTTCTAAAAGATTTTTTTCTTGTATTGTACGTTTTTGAATATCATTTATTGATTGATCAATTGTTTGTATATTTGTATTTGTTTGATTTATTTTTCTTTGATTTGTTTGTATTGTATCATCCATACTTTGTAATTCAAGTTCAATTGCTTTTTCACGAGATTTTAAATCATTTAATTGTTCAAGTAAACGTGATTTTTGTGTTGATAATTCTTGCATACGTTGACGTTCCCATTCCAAACGACTTCTACGTTCCATTTCTTTTCGTGCTGCCTAAATAGATGAATTATATTTGAACAAAACAAAAAAACACACTCATCGATATATATATATATATTTTAGAATCAAATATCATTTAAAAAAAAGAAAAGTTGTTCATACATAACGCAAAATAAAATGATTTTTTTTTTTTTGTTTTTGCATGAATATGACTCAAACTTATCTTATTTTAGATATTAAAGATGTGATCTTTTGATTCATGCATATGATGATCAATAGATTTTATTGAATTTACCTCTCGTTGTTCAAATAATTTTTTTCGTTCTTCTTCTTTTTTCTGTTCAATTTGTTTTTGTCTTTCTATTTGTCGTTCATATTCAATTTGTTTTCGACGTTCTTGTTCATCTTTTTGTTTTTGTAATTCTAATTCATGTTTACGTTCTATTATAAAATAATTTATTATTAGATAGAAGAAAAAAAAATAGATATTTTTATTTACCTCGATCTTCACGTTCTCGATGTTCACGTTCTTCTTGTTCACGTAATAATTGTCGACGTCGTTCTAATTCTTTTAAACCATCCTAAAAGTAAAATAAAATATTTTAGTTTGTTAAAATCTATGAATTATGAATACAAACGTCATAATTCTTTTGACGTTTTTCTTCATAAGTAACAATGCTATTTTTTCGTTCAATTTCTACTGTTTCAGGTGAATGATTTTCTGTTGTAATCGTTGATTTAAATGTATCTTTAAGTTCTTGATTAATATTAATAAATGCAGGATAAATATTAGGTTTTGCTAATGAATTTGAACGTTCACGTTGTGTTATATTTGTATTTAACCAATCATCAGGTAGACGAGATGGTAAAATTTGACCAGCACGTACAACATCACAACAATGCATTGCAACAACAAATTCATCAGGTGTTAAACGACCATCTTTATCATGATCAGCTAAATTCCTGAAAAGAAAAATTTCATTAAAAATAAATCATATGAGAATTTTCGACTATTGAGAAGAATCTATTGAATAGAATATATAACTTGCTAGTAGATGAAATGATTGCATGAAAAGTTATTAGTAACTTAATGAATAATATTATCGTCAGTTTAAAAGAAATTACAATTAGAGAAAACAAGAAAATGAATCTTCCAGACCTAAATTTAAGTCTACAATAGCGTAAATCCAAAGTATAATTGTAGATGTAGGTGTTTAATCAAGGTTACACTTACGCCCACACCATCACCTTGAATTCGATTTTAGTAACTCATTTTCGATATATATTATTAGGCAAAGGTAAGATTTAAAAGAAATTTAGCAGAGTTTTTTGAAGTCATTCGAACTTATTCATAATGTACTATCAGCTATAGAATGACTTTGAAAGGTATTTGTTTCGTATAATCCAACTAGGTTGTGACATACATCTACACTTGTAATTAATTAGTTTGTATAGTACACGAACTCTACGTTCAGAGCTATAGATAGTCATAGTTGTAGGAAAGACATAGAACTATTGAAATTGTTAGGTAGCAGGAAAAAAAAATAGTATTTAGATTTTTTTGCTATTTCATGATGAGCAATAGAAATTTATAAATTTTCATAATAAACTTGAAAATAGATTTTATTGAAGATTATTCATTTTAGATCGAATTAAGAATTATGAATGATAATGAATATAGTTTGCAACTTCTACTTATATAATAGAAACTATGTAATATTTGAAATAATTATATCCTACATTATTCTTATAGTCTATATTTCAAACTTAATTTACTGAATTATTTAATCATAAGAAAATCTACATTAGTACTGTGGTCAAAATTATGTCAATCGTATAAATTGCCGTGCGGTAAATGCTCGTGCGACATATAATCCTGGCATTAGAAGGAGAGAACGATATAGATAAAGAAATGAATTCGAGTGAAAATATCAATAATCCATTGAAAAGGTTTTGTCTCAAAAAAAAAAAAGAAGACGAATAAGAAGCAATAGACATTAGCAAACAAGAGAAATGAAAAATTTTGATTTTATTGATCAATTCTATATTCTTTCTTGTATATAAAGATCCATAGATCTTCACGTCGATGATTAATTAATAGACTTAAGCAATATTTTCTTCAATATTGTATTAAAAAAAAAACACAGTTTTTTTTTATCATACAGACTGTTACTAAATAGTATATTATAAAATATTTATTCGATTTGTCTTTTCTTATGTATTATGTTTGATTAGATCGTTTACTCTAATCAATATAATTGTTTATTTATTTTGACCAGTCATTAAATAAACATAGTTCTCAGTCAATTTTGTTTTCATACTCATCTGTCATTAATAAGTCTTATGTCTATAGAATCAAGAATATTGGTATAATGACTTTATTTTTTCTATTCAGTCACAAAAAAGATGATTGATCGATATGTTAACATCAACAAGTTTCATAATACCTGGAGCAGATTTATAATATTTATAAAGTATTATTAAATTATCCTGAATAGACTTTAAAATATTAGAGTATTTGTTTGAAAGATGTTCGTATTTTCAAACAATGATTTCTTTTTTTTGTATATGATTATGTTTATAATATTGGAATGTATGTAATTTAAGAACTACAAGAAAAATATTTTTTTTACTTAATCGAAACTAAATTTAAAGATTTTTTTAATTAAGAATTTAATAAAAATGTTATTATTTAAACAATATAATTTACCATATTTGATGTAGTACTGTTTGTGATAAACCAGTTTGTTGAAGAAGATTTCTAGCTTGTAAACCACTCATAAATCCATTTGTTTTTGTTACATCAACTAATGAATGAAATTGTTGAAGATATTTTGAACGAATTGTTGGTGTTAATGGTGCAGGTGGTATTATAACTGGTTTTAAAGATTGACTAAAAATTATTTAAAAAAAAACATCAAGAAACAAAACTCAATCGATTATTTCTTTTCTACGTACACAGGAACTAATGATTGACCAGAAGCTAAAAGACAAAAAGAAAAATAGTTGGTTATTATAGAAACAATATGAAGTAGAGCAATAGGTTAATAAAAGCATTATTCAAATCAATATACACAATGCATTTCAAGCTTACCACCCCAACTAGTGACAGGTCCTTGAATATGAAAGATTTTATTTCAATACTTTGTTTTTAGATATCTGAGAAAAAAAATGATTAACACGAAATAACTTACGAACTAATGATAATGGTAATGCAGACATTGGTGGTGGTACACCATTTGCTGTTATTGCAATTGCATCAGAAAGAAGAGTCGGTGGAAGATTTTGCGGTAGTGGTATTTTTTTCTGAACCTTAAATAATTAAGATTAAACATAATGATTAGAAAAAAAAGTTTTCTTTTTTTCTATTTACTTGAGATGATATTAGATGACAAGCAATAGTAAATTCTCGCTTATCTAAACGACCATCAGCTGTTATATCCGAAAGATTCCTAGAGGAAAAAAAAAACGACGACATATGATTATTTTGTCCTGGTGGAAAACATAAAAAAAATAATTTACCATATTTTATGAAGAACATCTCCAGGTAAACCTGATTTTAGAAAAAAATTTCGTGCTTGATCACCTTGTTAAAAAGAAAATAATAATTTTGTGTAGAAAATTTTATTTAAAATATTTTCTAAATTATACCTGTTACATAACCTTGTATTGGATTACATTGTTGAAAGTACAAATCGTACTTTGTTCGTTCCTCGGCACTGATTCTCCAATCACCTATATATATATATTACTTTTAATATTTACGTTGACTGTATTATTATTTTCATACCTGCCATACGCAAAAGTTTTTTGTTATCTCATCATAAAAATAAATTCCAATACGAAGAAAAAAAAAAATGAATATTCTTATGTAAAAACCTATAACCAACGTATATGATCAATCTCTATCGAGTTTGAGATCAAATTTCTTGAGACAAGAACGAAGAAGAAAGAGAAAAGAAAAAGTAAACAACAACTGTTCACCTTGTAGTAAAAAACGCACACATACACACGTTTATGCTGCACTGAGAGATGAAAGAAAAGAATGAGAGAAGATCGGATCAACTAGCCATTGGTATGTAGGAGGAAAGTGAATGAAAAAACAATATGGCTTTATTGACAGATGTCACTCAATAACATTCTTTTCATCAATTAATTTTCGATCAACATGTCATGGTATTAATAATAGGAATGATTCAATCTTACCAACAGTTGCACAAATTTCTTCGATAGTTGCAGATATTTATTGAAAAGAAAGTTTAATCATTTCTGTTGGAATATTATTCATAATGAGTTCCCGTAAATGACGAATAAAATCTTTTGACTACAACTTTTTATTGGATCGACCTCAGTCAATTATTACTTCATACTTGACATCAGGATGCTTGATGTAGCAAATCCACGCAGTTTTAGCTGAAATCTCGGGTCATCGCTTAGGAACCTTTCCTCGTATGTATTAACGAATAATTCAAGTTACTTCAAATGCCTTTTAGATAAGCAACATTATGAAAAATCCTTCTGCCTAAGGAAGAACACCAAGCAATCGTCAAACTTTACAACAGCTACTTCTAGATAGGTTATGACGATCCTCTCCAGAGAGTCCTTAAAAATGGGTATTTGGAAAATACGCAAACACTTCCAATCGGAAAGTGATATCTCGCTGAGCTGATTCAAAGAACATTCAACATGGGTGAATATAGAAGTGGTCATCCAATTCACCCTGTTTTTTTTTCGAATCTATAAACATCCATATCTTTTGACAGTAAGAAAGCCCTACTCGAGTGAGGTATATGCCCAAAATTTCAGCCTTTTACATGCTTGCATAAGAAAATATGGCAGGAACCGACTTTTTCAATTTTAAGCACTATAATTAAATTCGAAATGTATAAGCAAAATAAAACTATGAGACTTAAAATTGAAAAAGTCGGTCTCTACTATTTTCATTATGCAAGCATATAAAAAGCTGAAATTTCGGGCATGCACCTAACTCAATTAGGACCTTCTTACTGTCAAAACATATGAGTGTTGATGAAATGCTCGTAGATTCGAACCAATAGTGTGCATTAGACGACTACTACTATATTCAACCATTTTGGGTGTTCGTGTGTTTTATAAATACTCTGAAAATTTATACCGTCACATAAATCATCTTTTTCTTTTTGTGTTATATTCATGAATGTATTAGCACTTATGTCCAACTTTTAATTATTTACAATAAACATTTTAATAAATAAGTCAATATGCATAACAATAAATAAAGGTTATTAAGTGCATTTTAGCAGAAAAGAAACAAGCGTGCATATATACAGTCGGTATACATGAATATAAATGAAAATATATTATTCTTTGCATGAAATTGTTTCATTTTTGTGAGTTGGATGTCTACTTAGTAGTGTGTTCGTTTTAGTGTTACTGAATTGAAGAATACACTTTACTTGACGTTGAAGTTTATTTACTTTTTATATAATTTTTTTTGTGTATTTTATAAAAGCTTATCAACATTCAATACTTGATAAAGGAATTTTATTGAGAATGTTTAAAATAATTCATTGAAGTTTTTCGACATTCCAAATATATCCTCGTTTTTTTTAAATTTTTTACATGTTATTTTTGAGACATTGAACACTTATCAGAGAAAAAATGTTTCGTCTTATTTCTTATTGTGCTACTTATGTGTTTTTTTTTGTTTTAGATTATATTAATACAACGAATATCTGTGTAACAGTTAACTTATAGAACAACTTCCATAGTTTTGTATTTAACGCTTCAGGTAAGTTACGAGCCACTAATTCTGGAAATGAATACATTTCAAAATGCATAGTATGTGTCAAGAAAATACTTCTCGATGCTTTTCTTTTCATCAGTTAGATTTTTTTCGAGAAAAAAGAAAACTTATTTGTTTTAAACATTTTCGTTGCACATGTTAAGTTAACTTTGAAAAAAATAGACAATTATTGAACAAAAATATTTTCTCATCAAATCAGAGATAAATGAGATTCGTCCGTGTCTCAAATCGGGTATTCGATAACATGTAGAGTGACTAAGTTAGATGTGTCTTTTATCAATCAGACGTTAGCTGAAGTTCCTTTACTTTTTTTTAAGGATTTTTGTAGACTCACTAAGCTCGTGCTCATAAACACTTGTTCACCAGAAAGTCAGTTACATTATATGGATCAACCAATTTCTCACTCGAGCAAGACGGACATTGAAATTGATTACACAACGCCGACAGTACGCTATTCAGTGAAAAATGACAACACATTGAACGAAGGTCTCGCGTATTTGAATGAGAATGGATATGTTGTTATCAGTGATGTACTGAATCGGGAGGAGATCGATGATAACAAAAACTTGTTATGGAAATTTCTGGAGGATGCTTCTAATGGTCAAATTCGACGTGATCAGCCGGAAACATGGTCAAATCCATGGTAAAATTATTTACATCGAAAAGCGCTAGTCCTCTGTTGTTTTACTAGGCTCAATTCTTGTGTATATGGCGTCATCAATGGACGTGGTATAGGTCAATCCGATTTTTTATGGAATATTCGATCGAATAGACAAGTGAAAAAAGTTTATGCTCACATATGGAACACTCAACAATTGTTGGTTTCATTTGATGGATGTTGTATTTTTCGGGATTGGTGTAATAATCCAGAATGGAAGACAAGAAGTGGCTGGTACCATGTTGATCAAAATCCAAAATAAAAACCAAATCGATGTTGTATTCAAGGTTTTGTTACGCTTACTGATCAAAATGAGAAAACAGGCGGTCTTATTGTTTTTCCACATTCACATCTACGTTTTCATGAATTGGATGAAGTGACAAAATATTCTAAAGATTTTATCGAGATTCCTAACGAGCATTCAATTATAACTCGTGGCAAACTCGTTCATTGTCAAGCTGGTGATCTTGTCCTTTGGGACAGTCGCATGGTTCATTGTAATTCACCGGCTACTGCAATTGAAGAACGGGCAAAAGATGAACCGATCGATCTACTTCGTATCGTTGCTTATGTTAGCATGAGCCCAACTTCGTTTGTATGTGATCAATCGCTTGAAGAGTTTCGAAAAAAACGAAAACAAATAGTGGAAAATAATTGTACTCTGACACACTGGAGCACAGAACTTGTCATGACAGGTACACTTTTCAATTGAAATTATCTATGCAAATGCATCTGTTCGAAATTATGTTTAGATAGTGTCAATACTGATTTGCCCAAAGTATCTTTGGACAAGTTCAATGCCTACCAGAAAGCTCTCATCTTTGGTACCGATGAAAGTAACAGTGAACAATTGTTTGTGTGATTCTATTATTGGTTTCACAACTAATCATGATTTTTGGTTTCGAATTACTGATTCAACTAGTCTAACTTTGTTCTTTTTTTTTACACAAGCGAAAACGATGTGAATTTTATGAAAAACAAAGATATCGATTAACAATTTGCTGTATTCTGACGGTCTTTTATCCGAATAACTATCGTAAAACGAATCGAGTTAGATACTGAGCAAAATTCTATATCTTAAATCAGATAGTGAAGATAACTGTTTTTAATCATTTTCTGGAGAGGTTTTACAAAGTTAACAAACTACCCAACAGAGACTGAAAACGAATCAAACTGAACTCGAGCCCATAGGCGGCGGAGCGGTCTGAGTCTAGGGTAGGCTCAGATTTTCAGCCAAGCCAGCCCTGAGAATGGATTGAAAGGATTTTTTTATTTGTTTAAAACGGTAAGCGCTATAGATTTTTGTGCTAGATTCACATTCAATAGAAGTGTGATAACTATGTAAAACATTATTGTTTCTAA
>CAJNOP010001171.1:12856-33297 GCA_905250075.1 Rotaria sp. Silwood1
CTATATGTATCTGATTGTTCTTTGTGTACTTGTTCCAGTTGTCGATGGAGATTTCGAATAAAAAAGCCCATTTTGATCATTGCCTCCATATCGAGTAAACGTAAAGCCTTGTTGAGCATGCCATAGAGGAAACATTCATAAGTATACCACCATATTGGCGATTTTCGGTGGTATTTACGCTTAAAATACACTAATTGGGATTCAGAGACTTGTTGTTGACGACCATAGTCCACTAGGTTATTTACGGCTTTTGCATTGTCTTCATCGATTTCCAATATAATTTCTTTGAATAACACAGAATACATGTAAGACGGTTCCAATTGATCGATATTTTGATGATCTGATACTGATTCTGTCATTACCTGCTTCGAAACGAAGCTCATCGGTATTATATTATGGTCACAATCGCGGGCAACCTTTTTCAATCTCTTGCATATCGACTTGATTGACGTGGAGACGCGTCGAATTTTTGACCAATTTTTCGTCCATTCTTTATGTCGATCTTTGTTTCTACAGAAAACAAAGATAGTATCAAGTTGAGCCATATTGTGTATTAGGGGCACAGTCTTTTTGCCGAGTCGTCCAGAGACGATTAAAAAGATTTTTTCATCTTTGATACTTTTCAAATATTTGAAGCATTGATTGGCATCAGTGAATAGTTCTACTGTATTCACAATATCTCGAAGCTGTGTAAGAGAATTTTGAAAATCTTCTTTATTTTCGTCGATTTTGGCATCGAGCCAGACTAGAAGAAAATTTTGCACAATGAGTGTTGTTTGCGATCGAAAGGATGCCGACGCTATGGATAACGTTTTCGTGCCCATATTGGATGCAGTTGTAAACTATGAATGCCGTAAGGATGAATGAAACGATGCTCTTCGATATTGAAAAAGTGTGTGGGTAATGGGAACTATCATAACCATACTCAATACAATCAATGCACATCAAGTGGCAGAAAAATTATTCACATATGAATTCATGTCAGTGTAAATCGCATAGCTAGATTATAGTCTTACATAATGGAAAATTTTCTATGCTGAAATTGATCTAACCCTCTGCAGCTTTAGTCAAATCAAACTGACACAAGTTTATAGTTGACTAAATAGAAAATTGCTTTATTTATACGGCTTTATGAATGCTAAGCAGCTTTCTACTTGCTTGGCAAATCAAATTAACGGGTGAGACACACAGAATGACGATCTGAGCATTTTCAACACAAATCATTCAGTTTACAACCTTTGAAGATAAAATTTTCTTTCATAAGATCAACCGTTTAATTTTATACGTCGCAAATCAGAAGGTTGTCTTCAGGAAGTTGCGTAGTAAAATACTGCTCGAACCTGAATCGGTCACTAAAAACCAACTTTCCAAACCGAAAAACTGTTTGCTTCTCATAATATAATAAACAAGATTTTATAGCTCGTAAGAAACTTAACTAATCGATGATCTTTTAAACACTCTATGGTTATCCTTACGACGTATATCAAGAATTGTCTTTTTCAGATGTTCTCAATTGTAGCTGTTTCTAACTCAACGTTTTTGAGCTCCTAGAAGAAAAGTATAACTAATGCAAAATGCTGTCTTTTGAGTTCCAATTTTCTTGGATTTGATAAAAATGACGAGTGTATCAAACATATACACAAAATAATACCCAATCCTATTTTCTCGAGCTCGGGCAGGAACAATGACGGGTTTCATCAACTTTGCCTCACATTATCGAGAAGCAGCTTGTCAATCCAAATTTTGATTTGATCAAACTGTAAGTGATACGAATAAGAAAACCTAAATTGAAATTACTCAGTAATATGTTGCCTTTTGTGTCCCTATGTCTTGTAATGTAAAAGATATTCTGAAGTTTATTTCTAAAAAGAATTGGAATGACGGCTCTTTTTAGCTTGTTGGATATTCCCGCTGAACCTTAGTCTACAGATGTCTTCGGAAAAATTTTTGATACAGTCTATCCTAGACTATTTTTTTCTGCCGCAGCAGCTGCATGAAAACCATTAAAGATTGTTGCGTGCAGATTCTTTTCTAGAAAGACAAGCATATCAATTGATGATACTCATCGAATTGCTGCACTCATTGCCTGATGTTCATATACAAGGACGAATAGATTGTCTTTTGTGAATAAGTTTCTCTATGCCTTGTATTTGAAAAATCATGATGCTTTTCCTAATCCGTGAATAACCATCTTTGGGTTGACGTGCAATATCTTCAGTTTTGATCGAGTTAATCAAGATTCAAACAGCTTTTTAAGCTGTTTCTACATTAGTAAAAATAATCTATTGTAACGATATCATTTTCTTGTTAAGTTAAAATAAATTTAGATAATTTGTTCTTAATTTGCAATTTATCAAATTATACACAAAATACAATTATTCTATTTCTTTTCGATATTCCATCCCATTCATATGGACAAGAAAAGAAAAAGCATAACAATGTGTCGAATTTTATCGAAAATAAAATCAGAAAAATATACATTTTGGTGTGTTCGCAACATGTTGAAGTTTCCGAATGAATATATATCCGGCCAAAAACTTAATGCGTTATGAACGCATTTATATGTACGCTGTTTATTATTTCATTTTCGTTAAAACTTCGGCGTATTTTACGTGTTTTTTCTTTCTTTTGTTCGTCTGACTAAGATAAAATATCAAAAAGAAATAGAATAATTTCATGTAACTTATATTTTGATAAATTATAAATTAAACAGCCTACAATTTTTCATTATTTTTAACTATAACTTACTGACGATTTAACATATAAGTTGAAAGTGAATATAAATTGACACTCGTAGTATATTAGAATTTCTTGCATTCACTGCTAAGTTAATTTATTAAGAGTGAGAGTTGTGTCTTTCATCACTGTAGTTTTCAATGAAAGGTAAGCATTGTAACAGTCACTGTCTGATATGGCATGTCATAGGACTATTATATGTGTAAGAGCTACTTCATTCAAGACTCAATTACGTCGTTTTTTGTTTTTCCTAGCTATTCTTTACATTCAATTCTAATTTTATAACTAGTCTAGTAATGTAAAAAATCAAAGAATGGATGGCCGGGCTCCAAACTTTTAAGCATTCGTTATTTTCTTGATGCATGCTTATGCTAATGTCCATCTTTCTGAGTACAACATCTATATACATATACAATAGAATGAATGACATCCTATTATTAATAGCTTTCTTCCTATGGATGCCTCTACATTAACGTTTCTTGTATTTGTTTATAATTAAAAGCTTATTATTAAGAAATGAAATGAATTATATGAACTTATGTATTCAAAGAATGATTATGTTCTATTTTATTGTATATTGTTTAATCTATGACTAGGGTAATAGTAAAATAGTTAATTTCATTTTAAGCATATTAGTTGATAATATGACTTCCTTTTCAAACAGGATATCTTTTATTCTATCACAAAAAAGAAAAGTCAATGTTTGTCATTGACAATCACGTCTATAAGTTGAATAAAACGATCACTACAACAAATTACTATGGAAATAATATTATTCCAAAAGGGTAGCACTATGACTTTAAGTAGTGCCAACAACAAATTTTATACCGAAGTAAAGTGCATCAAAAATTGGGTTTATTGGAAATAAACAGTAAGACTCATGGTAGCTTTTTAGTGTTAAACTCATGAAATTTCTAGAATTTGACACCATCTCGGCACAAAAAAATTCCTTTTATACAAGAGTTCAAACTAGATCTGATTTAAGATAATAAATACTAGGAATTAATACTTATTTTCCTACGATTTCATGAATGCAATCAATAATTAGTATAACAGGCCTTAATGTTCGTTACAACACGAACATCAAACAGATCCTAGGAAAAAAGAGTTTCAAATCACTCAATGTTTGTTTTTTTATTTTTCAAAAGATCTGAAGTGTGTTTTTAGAGTTTCTTCATGATAAAATTTATTTTTCGTCTCTCATAGTCTTTTATTGACTTCATTTATTATTATTATTACTTCAATATTTTGAGGCTCGGTATCGATTACTTCTGATATGCATTGCATTGTAAATCAGTTGTAGTTTAAACTTTTCACGAACGAAATTTTTCTATATGCCAGGATGGTATCAAATTCTAGAAGTTTCATGATTTTAACACTAAAAAGTTATCATGACCCTTTCTATTTATTACCGATAAATTCCATGTTTGATGCGCTTTGCTTTGGTATAAAATTTGTTCTTGATATTACTTGAAATCATGGTGCTATCCCCTGGAATCATATTCTTTTCTACCCTGTTGTATGGAGGTTCCTATTCTCGTATTTCTGTATTCAATACATTTTTTATTTCAACATTTTGCTTTTCAAGATTATTTTTTTTTGCTCTTTTTCTCTTCACTTTTTTTCTTTTCTATATTTTCCCATCATATCAGATCAACAAATACACTTACTTCGTAAGAGATATTGGTGTGTGCTAGTTTTGTTTTCAATGCTTGCAACCGATTTTGCTCCTCACTTATCGTTGACAAAGTTACTTGTTTTTTTTTTTGCCACGTACGTGTGTTTACGTGAATTAATGAAGTATGACATTTTTATCAGGTAGGCATTATTTTTTTCATTAATGAGCTGATCGTCATATGCATTTCATTCTTTCAGTTTCGTTACTCATTTTTTTTGCTTTTCTTCATGTTTTATGTTATTACGATGAAAAAATATACATTGATACTTGTATACACGAATGAATTACAATCAAATCTCAAAATTTCTTTTGTATAAGTTAATGGAACAATAGGTTTTTTAATCTTATATATGAGCATCGCAAGTAGTTTAGAGTTTGACCTCAGATCTCTTCTCGACCATATAAGAACTTTTTCGCTCAGAAGAATTGATTGATGTAATTTCATTTTGCAAATTAATAATAAATAATCATCACTGAGAATTATGTCCAACTAAGTACGACGATAATACACAATATCATAGCAATTACCATAGTTAAGAGTGAAATGATTGATGCTGTTTCTGTTTGTTAGAACGTTGTCCAGTTATCTTGAGTAGCTAATCTGACAATAGATTTCAAGCATAATATGTGCAGATAGAATTCGTCGCTAGGGATGTGCAGTTTCAGTATACTGACCACCGACTACATTAGCACTGATGCTCACTGAACCAGTGACTACACTGACACTGACGGCACTGATTACACTGCTTGCACTGAAATTGTTGTTCACTGCAATGTAAAAAATTGCAGTTAGAGCAAGAGTTTATTATTCTACCCTTTTTTTTACAGTGTAGCCCAGTCAGTACCAGCGCAGTCTCTGGTCTAATGAACACCATTGCTACTGTAGTCAGTGCACTCAGTGTGGGGATATTAGTCTCGGTATTTCAGTGTTTTGCACTGAAACTACACATCCCTATTCGTTGCCTTGATTTTCATTTGATGGAAAGATCAAAACTCATTAAAGTGTTTCTGATTTCTTGAATTCTTTTACGTTGTACTTATATTGAACAATGCATGTTTTACGTTTCGCATGACAATTGATTTTTTTAAGTTGGATAAAATTATTTAAATTCTTTTCTATTTTCTTGATCTCTATCATAGTTTCAATTTACAGATTTTAAGCTGCATATGTACATACTTTTATCACTGTTGTCATTTTTTCATTCAAAGAATGTGTAAACAAATGAATACTGAAAAAAAGGCAAGATTATATTTTTCTTGCTTTCTGCTTGATTGTATCTCATCCAGATACATTTTCTCGCTTTCTATCTCTCTATCTTGTAACGAATTGGTAAATGACGATCGAGAACAAATTGCCAAGAAATGAGAGAAAGATTTTCTTGGAACTTGAGAACAAGAAATTTCAAAACTCTATTACTTAGTTTTCAGTCGGTAACTACATTAACGATGGTGTAGGTAATCTGCTCACGTCTCCAGTTAACCATTATCGATAGGCTTCATATTTCAATCCGCTTACGGTGCTATTCGAGAATGTCTCTAGAGTTGGACCTAAAGTGGAGTTCATAAGCGATCAGTGTCAACTAATTTGTTAAGGTGAACTCAAAAAACCGTTGACGATTATCCAAAAATCAATAAAAAAAAAGGTCATGAATGACAGTCAATCCTTCTATTTTGATCAAGCTCTCATGAGAATAAGTTGCTAACATGAATCGTTAATGAAAATTTCTATCGTAGCCAGGAATAATAACTGATATGGAGTATCGATGCATGAAATGTAATATCACTTTTCAACAAAGAAGTCTAAATATAAAATAGAATGAAATATCATACAGATATAGGTAGAACGTTCCCCAGTGACGAATGTGAAACTGCGACAAACATTCACTCTTGAATGAGAGAATGGTCGCTCTTCTTCTTAGAAGATTTTCATATATTATTGGCATTTTTAAAACACTAGAAATTATCCTAGATAAGAATATCATACAGATTGTGAAGTATACCATGATTTTACTGCACAGGGTAGATTACTACTGAAGTTATGTACGAGTAATTATGGGTCGACGTTAGATACTGTTTTTCATTATAAAATTCTTGACGAAAACATTCGACATAGAACTAGCGAGGCTCAATGTTTTAATAATTATTGATTCATGTCTTGAGCGTTTTATAGATGAATGGCAAAATTCGGTAATCTATATTTGTCTCTTTTGTATAGAAATCAAATAAAAAAAGAGGCAGATTGTTTCAAATAATAATGGTATCTTTTTATCGATCAAATCTTCATGTATAGAAAGACCATTGCATCCATTGTTAGTGTTTAGTTTCATGATAAAATTACACTTACAATAAAAGGACACAAAATCTTAATTCAACGAAGATTAATATCTAATGCAAAAGATGTCAAACAAACATCAAGTGTTGTTTGTTAACAAAAGACTGCTTTAGTAGTTCAGATCTTTAAGTGCAAAAGAACTGTTAGAATTTAAATACGATAAAGATGAATCAAGTAAATAAGGAATATTTTTCAGCTACTAAAAAACTTTAGCTTAATTTTAAATTTAGAATGAGTGAGGTATTTTCATGGAAAATATTCTATAATCTAATCTTTCTGACGACATAAAATAGGGATGAATTTCGACTAACTCAGTCACTTGGTATATAGTATAGCAGCATCAAAGGGTCCGCTTTTATGAATTAAAGACTTTTCTTCATAAAGATCTTCTCCTCTCGGTGAACTTTGTTCTTTTTCAAGTTTTGAGATAAGATGAAGACAGGATAACAAATTAGCCACCAATATAGTCAATATGCTGGTTTTATTCGTTACAGCTATAAGGACAGCTGATCATAAACAACAAGCGACATAGATAATCTTAACGATAAACTGACAGTGTTCTTTCGAAATGTGTCTACTTGTTTTTCTTGACGCAGCAAAAAGGTCTTTTTTTTAATTATAGATTAGTGCGACATTTTGATACAAGGACCTCTTAGAAAAGTTCAACATGGTGAATGATATATACATATACTAATGAAGTTCCTATTATTCACATGTAGGCAAGGTGTTTAAATGATAGCTTTTTATCTTAAAAACCATGCATATTATATTAAAATGTCTATTAATACAATTACTCTGAGTTCTGTTTGCTATTATCAGTTCAATGAGATTTCTTACAATCAAATCATTTATTATGAATCTATCATTAATCTTTCAATACACACAAATATTTCATTTAAATAAACATCTTTTTTTTTGCATGATCATGAACTCTTTACTTTTCAAAAATCAAAATTTTGTTTTAATAAATTTCTATTCATACATTATTATTCTCATTCTGAATAAAAAAAACGGTGACAATGACTACAACTAACAAAAAAAAAACATCTACTAGCTTTATATAAAAAAGATGTATAATATACAAAAAACAAAAAAACAAAACTGACTGAGATTATTGAAATTTGACTATAAATAAAAAAGACACATAGACTATTTATTTATACATCGCCTTCGACTAGAGTAGAAAGAGAAGACTGTTTACCACTTGCTGATGAAAATCGAGGATGATTATTTGATGTTATTAATGGTCCATAACCATTACTTGGTTTATCTGATGTTGGTGGTGCAGGTGGAAAATTAATACTTCGACGTCGAATCGAATCATAACTTTCAGATAAATCAATAGGATCAGACATTTGACGTTGTATCTCAGGTGCATATGTTTCACCACCTAGTTCACGTTTTCGTTTACGTTTTAATTGTTTAGGATCTTTTGTATAAAATGTTTGCCATAATTGATTAATAACCTAAGAAAAATATAATTAAATCCTCTTTTTCTATAATGTTATAATCAAATAAATTTACTTCAGTACAAACAAAATCACTTGTATTTGATGAAAGTAAACGAAGCATAAATATTCCATCTGGTTCAAGATAACCAAAAATAAATTCTCTATACCAATCTTTAACATATTCTGGTGGTTGAGAATTAAAATCAGTATCACGTTTCATTAATTGTAAACGTCGTTTTATATAATTATATTGTTTATCAGGAAAAAAACGTGTTACCCATACAACAACATCAAATATAGACTAATGAAAAATAAAACATATATAAATATAAAATAAATATGGATATAGTAGAAACAGGATCAAGAATTTTTCATTAAGACTAATATATTTTATGGTCGTGAAAAGTTTATTCGAAAATTATTCAAGAACAACCACTTTGATACTTGTTGTTACAATTCTGATAGTAAAATTAATTCTTTTTTTGTACGTAAACAATAGAGTTGTCAAAGACATAAATGTACAAAATAGACAAAGTATTAGTGAATGCAAAAGTTAATGAATCTCTAAGAAGAATCAATACATGTATTACTAATCGTGAAATTAGAACCAGAATTTTTTTGTTGACCGAAATCGGTATCAAAAATACAAGTAGTATCTCTCGTCAGTAGTTCAAATGTCATATACCACAAGATGAAAGTGACGCTACCTCCAATGAGTTGTTCCTCAGAATTAATAGTCCTCAACAAGACCAAGTATATATTTTAACTAGAACTGCAACTAAAAACGAATAGTTCTATTCACGTCTAGTATGAAATAAATGAAGAATACATACGACTATAAAAACCATCATATACCAAAACCAAATAAAAGTAAAAATCTAAATATATAATCGTTATATAAACAAATCATAATGAAGATAAGTTTTTACTTGTTGTGAGAACAAATTGAGAGGAAGAACACATTGTACTGTATAACGATGTGAGTCTCGTGGATGAAGTGCTTCCCGAATTTGAAAATCGCATAATGTGACTTTTGGAAAGTATCGTGATTGTGTATCCCAACCTATAATACACAAAATTAATTTTTTCTAAAAAATTAATCTCTCATGTATTATAAACCTCGTCCTTCAAGAATTCTTTTAAGTACTTGTATTCCAAATAAATGAAATTCTTGTCCCAAAAACAAATTTAATAAAAATATTTGACAAACAGCATTTGTTATAAAAAGTGCTTTCGTTGTAAAATAAACAATAATTAAATAATTGCCCAAATATTTACCCATAAATATGCATACTGTCATAAATACACGTTTTATACTAATACGATCACCACGTTCATCAGCTTGTCGTCTTGGATCATCAACATATTTATCAATAGCTTCAACAATATATTCCATTAATTCCGCTTTATGTTTATCATCTTTTGTTGCTGTATCAACTGATTTATAATTAATAGCAGCATCAACAATATCACGTACATCTATACCACTACGTCGTGATAATGAACGCCAAACAATATGTGGAAAATAAAAACAAAATGCTTGAAGAAGTAATATAAATGGTATCCATTGATAATAACGCAATTCATTTTGACGTCTTTCTCTTTCAATTTTTGGTACTTTTTGTTCAAGAGGAATATAATATGTATTCGATACCCAACATATATCATTAACATATTCCTAGAAATAAAAATTAAATACAAATTCTTTTCACATCAATGAGTCTCACTACCGGAAATAGTCAAAATTTATGTTGATTACTACTTGTTTAACAAACAGACGGAAGTACCGGAAATCGGTATTTATAGTCGAAATATATAACATCATGAATATGTATTAGAGATTAGATAATCAAAATAATCCTATATCGTTGCAGACGTTTTATCAAAATGTTTTCTCAACATGTAATGTAACAAAAATTATTTCAAATAGAATGAATCAAAGAACAAACATTTCTCTGTAAAATAGTATGCTAATAGATTAAGAGTCTTGCAACATAAGCTTAGAAAGTTCTGAATGACTGTTTTGAAGCTGTAGATTTCTATATCATTATCTCACTTTTTATTCTAGGTACAAAGAACGAATATTTTCTCCATTCAAATTTAATTTTCGCTTTTCGAGAAGTCCTAGAGGAATGTTTTAAAGGATTTGAATCACTTGACACGAATGTATTTAAAAATTTTCATTGATAATAAAATAATTCAATATTTACCTCATAATTTTTCGTAAACTGAGCCGGTACCCAACCTAAAATAATTTAAAAAAAGTTTCATCATTTATATTTTTATATAAAGTATTTCTCACTTACATTGTATATGTTTTGTACCAAATTGTTTATTAGTTACAATAATAGCAAAAAGAACAAGCATTAAAACAGTATATTTATACGAAAGACGATCAGCAAAACTATCATCACAACGTGATGCGCCAAAAACAAGTGATGGTAAACGTGTAACTATACCAATGATATCCATTATATTAGATCTGAAAAAAAAAGGATCACACATCTTGTTGTAATAACAGCAACAACAATAGAAAAAAAAACAGTAATAACAAAAAAACAATGAAAGAAAAAATTAATCATCGACCATTGTATCGTCTTCTTCTTCTGTTTTCTTGTTCTTCTGTGTTGTTTCAGATTCTAAATGATCGAAACAAAAAATTCTAATCATTTGAAAAATTCACATTTAGAATAATTTAAACCTTTTTTATTGCCTTGTTTTGTTGAATATTTTTTTAATTTAGCAACAAAAAAACCATCCAAATTATGTAAATGTGGATAGTATCGACGACAATATTTCATAAGTGGATGAAATGATATACCTTTGAAACTAAAAGTAAACATGATTAAAAATACGAAATTCAAATCAAGAAACATTCATTTTTAACATACTTTGTAAAACCTTCTACACCAAATTCTAAACCTGTTTCAACAAGTTTTACTGGTCGATTATTTATTGCGTATTGTACGACTGCTTCATTTTCTTCAACCTATTTGAATACAAAAATTTTTAATCCTTTTTTTTTGTTTCTTTTTCAATCTATTCATCTTACTAAGATTGAACAAGTTGAATAAACAATATATCCACCAGTTGTTGAATTTTCATTTATAGAATCGATTGCATTTAATAAAATTTGACGTTGTGCAGTAAAACATCGTTGAATATCTTTTTCATCCTAATGTTAATAAAATAATAATCATTTTTTTTTTATTATATCTCGATAATAATTTACTTTGGAATTTTTAACTGCTGGATCTTTTGCTATAACACCTGTACCACTACATGGTGCATCAACAAGACATCGATCAAAACCACCCATATGCTAGAAAAAAAAAAACGTTTAGATTATGCAATGATAAAAAAATGAAAGTAAAAAAATTTTGTGATCATCAGTTTCTGTAAACTTGGCTAAGCTGAGATTCTCGTAACGCTTGAAAACAATAAGTATTCTTAGATCTTTCTTCCAGCTTTATAGCCATTTTACTGGAATTCTAGGCTAGGACACGATGTGTACGAACAAATCGAATGACCATATTTGGCTTATAGATAGATCTAGTTAAAAGCAGAATGTTTTCTTTGCGAAATATTGAATGTCCAAAAACCTGACAATCTCCCGTCGTTCGTAGGATATGAGTAATTTTTACAAATTCAATATCTATGTATATTTTATTTGATTCTATATTGTACATAGAGTGCAAACTCAAAAAACGGTTTATCATGGGAAATAGTTCTCTCGTTAGTTTTAAGGTGATACTCGAACTGGTACCTATCGTGAGTACCTAAAAGGGTTCCTGCCCATGGATCTCTGAAACCGAGTTGTGACCGTTTTATTGAATTTCGTCTACAGATAAGTCTGATAACTCTTCACAAAATCGAATTGACTTGAAAATTTAATATCTTGACAATGGAACATGCTTCTCATTTGAAACTTTTAGGATATTCTTTAAGCCACCCTGACCTAGGTGTGTGAGAAATTCAGGAAAAACTGTCATAACTTGGTTTCAGAGATCGATGGCTACAAACTCATTTAGGATGTTTTTTTATTCTAACCGAAACCTCTATTCGAACCCAAATCAATTCGAATAGTTTCCTAAAAGTCAATAATGTACTTAGTTTTACATGTTCATTATTATTAAACTATACAGAAAAAACCTATTCTAATAATCAATGAAAATATTTACCTCAGAAAAATGTCTTCCGTCAAGATTTGTTACAATTGTATTTGTTAAACCTAATCGATGTGTATTAGCAATAATAGCTTTTGCACGATCTTTATTAGCATCATTTGCTACTAATATACCACTATTTCGCATTAATGCACCTAAAATTTAAATTTTTCAAAATAACTTTACTCTCTAAAAATACACATTGAATTTATTTACCAATATAAGTTGCTTTTCCACCTGGAGCTGCACACATATCCAAAACTCGTTCATTTGGTTGAGGTGCTAATGCCATTACAGGTAAAAAACTTGAAGCACCTTGAAGCATATAATGACCACTAAGGTATTCTGGTGTTGCACCAATTGGTACTTGACTATTATAAATAACAAGACCAACTTTCGTCCATTTATCAAGTGGATCAACATTAACACCACGATTGATTAATGCTTGAGCTAGATCACGACGACGTGTTTTTAATGTATTCGTTCGAATAGTTACTGGTCGTTGAACTTCATTAGCTTCCAAAAAATCAATAATCTATTTATAAATTTAATCAAATTTTATTTTCATGAGAAAAATTTTTTACTTCAGCAAGTGGAAATAATTCAATAATTTTATTCATTAAAAATTCATTATATGAATAATAATTACATAGATCTTGTTTAAGTAAATCAAGATATTCTTTTCTTGATCGATTTGCTTCACGTTTATTTTTAAAATCATTTAAAACATTAATTACTTCACGAATACGATGCATTAATAATTGTAAATCAGCTTGTGGAGCTAAAAGAAAAAAAAATAAATAAAACAACAATTTTTATTTTTATTTTTATTTTTTTTAACCTTCTTTTGTAACTTCTTGTCCACTAGGAAATTGAACTTTTTCTTGTTGTTGAATATTTGTTAATAATTCTTGTTCGGAACGTTCTTTTACTTGACGTTGTTTTTCACGTAATTTTTTTGATTGTTTTTCAATATCAAGCTATTTTTTTTTTATTTAAAAATTTACTTATAGAACAAAAAAAAAAAACAACAAAGTTTATTTAACTAACTTTTGGTTCATCATTTTCTTCATTATCTTCTTCTTCTTCTTCACTTGTACTTTCCATTTCATTGAATTCATCATTCATTGGAACATCGTCATCCATTGATTCTTCGCCATTTTGATCATCATCATCATCATCATCAAATAATTCCTAATCAAAATAAGTGAAGCAAAAATATTTCAAAAAGAAAGACAAATGTATTTGTATCTTCTTGATTATCCGTTAAATCACAAACTGCACTGTTTGTTAGCATACCAGCAAAAGAATCGTTCAAAAAAGGACGTCTCTTACATATTTTGTTAGGGCGTTACAATGCTTTCAGTCACATGTTCAAGATTATTTTCCCTAGAGTATTTGTAGAGTGCTGCCTTCAGAGTTTTGTTTCTACGATATCAAGCACTTCATTCAAATTTATTTCATACTGAAATATCATTGATGAAGTATGCGAGGAAAGTTTCTGGAAAACTAAACACGGTAATTTTCAGATCCTAGTAGACTGTGTAAATATTCTTTTATAGAGTGACCGCAAAAAAGTCTCTCTATCAGGTGAAAATTACCTTAGCTTTAATCCTTTAGTTTCATAGTTTGATTGCAAGAACTAATCGGCCTTCATCTGATGTACAAAGTATTCTTACGGGAGTCCTCAGAATATCGTCTCTGCGACATAATATAGGCATGTGAATCTTTATTTCTTAATAAGATAATGGAGGTTTGATTTTCCGGAAGTTTCTTTCTCATAACTTTCTAGGAAATTTCGATACGGAATGCATTTGTGTTAAATGCCTGATTTTATAGAACTGCTCGAGTATCGAGGAATTTATTTAATCAATGATCTATAGTTAAAATTCATTTTTACACATGTCATTGAAAGACCACGAGACTCATTTTACTATGAAAAGAATATAGATATATTATCTCATCTAATTCTAAAAATATAAATATCATTCCTATATTCTTCGAATAGTAAATCAATCTCCTATGCTCATGCCTCAAGACATTAAATTGAATTTCCATAAATTTTTTTTATCATTGTAATTTCATTTGAATTCTTCGAAAAATAGAAACTTTATAAAATAACTTCAAGAGACATTTGATTTCGTCTTTTTGAATGATAAATAAATAAAATCGATTAACAAAGTCATATTTTTTCTGCTTGTAATATCATGATATGATTCGAACATGAAAATAGCAACTACTGAAATAGAATTTATTTTTCAAAAGGTTTTGATAATGTATAGCACAAAATTACACTAATATCTTATTTAGGAATGAACTATAAATAATTGACAGAATGATAGACTGAAGTAGAAATATGTCACTGTATAATCTCATAATTAAAGACAAACAAGTCTCAATGAATTGCATACAGTAACAAGAATTATGTCTGTACAGTTACATCTTTTTTCTGTTATTACTCTTCTATGATATTCTGTGGCGTAAAAAAAAAACACTAATCAACTTATTATCTAAAAATATTCATTGCACACAAATCGAACATTTGGTGTAAAGATTCAAATACAGTATCTTTTTCAAAACTCGTAATAGTAGTTTTTCTTAGCATACAAGCCTCGAAGACATCTACTGTGATGAGTGTTTTATATTTACATGTTTCGATTAATTAACCATATTTTATATTCATGATCTCTTCAGTTCTATGACAAATTCAATCATGATTAAAATACCTTTTTTTTCTTTGGTTTAAGCCATTGTTGATTTTCATCGGTATATCCATTTGTTGGTTCTTCATCATTTGATTCACCATCTGATTGACGTTTTATTGTTGTTTTAAGTTCTTTAGTAGAAAAAAAACAAACAAATAAATTGAAATAGATAAAACAAAAAAGAGTTTGATTATAAATCAAATATACTTGTATTCTTTTTTATTGTCTGTTTTAATTGTTCTTTTTGAAGACGTTTACGTGCACTAATAACGAAAAAAAAAAGTAATCAAAATAAACTAATAAAAAAATAGAAATCAAACCGTTGTTTGCCACGACTCGATAATTTTTTCTTTTCAGTAGATTCTAATAAAAAAAAACCAAAAGAATAGTTTATTTAAAAGAAGAAAAACAATAAATGAATATTTCTTACCTGTTTGTGTTAATTCTTTTGGAAAAGTTGGTTCACCTTGTTTTTTTGCTTTACGGCCAGGACCACGAATATGTTTTGCTGTTTTTTCATCAGTTTTCTTTCGTCGTCCCATGATGAATCAAAAAGTTTTTCTAAGACAAAAAAAATCAAGTTTTAGTCGATTAATATATCGTAAACAAATAATAATATAATAAACTATTGCATCTTACAATGATTTGTCAGAATAAAATAACCAATCAGAAATAATCAAATGGCGTTAGTAATCGATAGAAGAAGAAAAAAAGAATTTCAACATTCTTGATTCATCGATATAGAATAATAAGAAAGAGAAAGAGAGAATACATGTAAAATAAATGCTAAATCAATCTATCCTTCTTTTATATGCATAGAGGAAATTCTTGCACATGACGATATTTAATCAAAAGAAACTTGTTTCAAGATATAAAAGATGCAGAATTATTTGGACTATTCACCTATGTAATAATGTATTGCGTACTTCGTATTACTTTTTAATAGAGAATAAAGTACACATTCATTTATGATAGGTGAATTGATATCTTATTTTGAAGGTTTTCTCTAAAGCTTGAATTGGAAAAGTATTTATGTTGATCTATCGGATGTGCCAAAATATTTGCAACTTTTCACTGTATTGAGCATAATACAGAAATGTTAGAAAGACGTTTTTTTGTTTGGCAATAGAGGTTTGTTCGTACAGCTTGTGTAGAATTATCGCTAGAACATCTTTTAAAAAAATAAAATCAAAATTTACTGATTTAGTTATACCGAGATATATGTGAAATAAAAGATGTAACAAACATTTTGACACACCTCGTATATAATTAGATTTAAAAAGGACGATCATTACGATGAAGACATTTACTACGAGAAATTATGCTAAGATTACAGACTTTATTATACAAAGAAAACAAACTCTTCTTTGAATTAGAAATTTTCAAATTTGTATTTTATATTTTTTTTACTACTTCTCATAAAATGTTTATAGTTTATTCTGAATAACACAGACGACTAATAGCTTGTTGAATCATGTGAATTATTCTTAAACTATTTATTGATTTTTATTCAAAATGACAAAGTAAAGATGAAGGAGTTATCTGTACTACGTCGCTTAAGATTGAAATACTTTGAATAATAACTTAGAAAATTAATATTTTACTATATGAAAGCTCATATTTTCTAGTACCAATTTTGACAATTCAGTATGAAATTGACATCATTCTCACTTTCATGCACCCTTTTAAAACTAAAGAGATCAATTGGTTTTTATCGAAAAATCACTGAGTGAAACACATAATGTGAAGTTTCCTAAAAGAACTATGCTATTCAAGATTCTACTTCTGAATGTTATTCAATATTTTTGGTAGCGGGTTATATATAGTATTGCAAAAAAAAACTCAAAGAGAATTTAGATTCAATTGATATTCTCATTACCTATCGAATTTTTAATACGCCTATTTCTAGAGAAGAAATTTTACATAAAGAAATTCAGAAGTTTTGAATGGAGTCTCTACGAAATATGAGATTTTCAAGATGCAGACTGTTTTTCATGGATAGTGTATACAGGAAAAATGATATATGTATCTAGAGGTGTAAGCCGATGAGCTGTCCGGCGGCGGCGCCATTAAAAAATTTTTTTTTTCAAAAGCTCGGCGGCGCAGATTTGAATTACTGGGGCTGCACGGCGGCGGCGGCTCGAAAGTCATTTTTTTCCTACCGCCGACGGCGGCGGCGGCTTAAAGTCCTTCGTCGTTCGGCGGCGGCGGCTGGAGGTTTAGAAAAACTACTATAGCAGTCTATGGGAAAGTTTTTGGGCAACATATTTGCTCATTTTTGACTCTTCTAAAAGTATTTTAGTCGATTGAACAACTAGTGCTAAGGACCAGAATTTTGTGCTCTTTCCAAATATGGGCTGAATTGGTGTACCTATTCTCGCTCGAGAGCAGTGAGGAGACCTTTCAAAGGTCTAAAAAAAACCGTTTGGACGGAAAATTTCTTCGCACATCTTCATATGCTTGCTACTGATATTCAAAACTAACATGCTGAATCTTTTGTTCACATGTCAGCTTGAACAAAGTTTGTTCTACAAAATATGACATTTGAGTTAATTTTTTTCTGACAAAATACTTACATTGTTGTTCAGTTGGATTTTCGAAAAATCAATTTTTTCATCAGAATTCGATTCTGACGGATGTAGTTCTTGCAAAAACAGTCATATTTTTATATGCGTAAAGGGTACATTTTAGTTCGCCATAACATTTTATAAAGAATTATTCGTCCTACAACATTTGCAAGTTGAACCATTTTTAGCGCTTTTCTCAAGAAACATACGAAGGTCACAAAAGCTTTTTTATTTGCCACTGACATTACTTTTTCAGAACATTCAAAGACCTCCTCACTACTCTATGACAAGAACAGATACACGATCCCTCAGACTATATTCGGATAGGGCACGGAATTCTAGTCCTAATCTAAAGTATTTCATTCACCTAGAACACTTAAGCCAATAAAATATGAACAAAATATTGTCGAGAAACTTTTGAATAATTGATGTGTTCAAACTGTGTTTTTAGACCTTTCAGAGATATCCTTACTTATTCTGGAGCAACAATAGGTACACAATTTATGAGCCTATATCTGGAAAGACTACATCATTCTCGTTATAATCACTCTTTTTTCACTCGACTAGAATACTCTTATAAGAGAAAAAAATGAACAAATATTTTGTCCAAAAACGTTTTCGTAGACCGTTAAATGATTTTTCACATTTTCTGTACCACTTATATTGCTATAAATACCAATAAGATTTTTAATTGAAAAAAGTAATATCAGCTTGATCGTTTTTCAATTTGTGAAACCAAATTTTGCAATAAACATGTTAATTATCGGCTAACTAATTCGGTTTTTTTGTGCAAATAACCGAAATGATTCCAGACGAACGATGGTTTTGTTAGATTAGGTAGGTTCATCTCGATAAAAAAGTTTTTGTTTACACAATATATATTTGTCATTTCAACTGCAAGATGAACCTAAAAATGAACAAAACAAACAGAATTATTTATTTATCAATAAACAGCACCCACAAATTTCTGAAAACTGAAAAAGCAACACCAAAAATAATGATAAATAAAAATTACCAAAATCATCAATACATAGTAAAACCATCAAACTTTGAGTAGGAAATATAACTTGAACTGCTACTGAATAAAACGGAATCACTAGGATTATTAATAAGTGAAAAAAATAATACAACCACTGAGAATACAAATAAATGAAAAATAAATATAACCACCAGGATAAATAGTAGATGAAAAACCGTCACCGAGTTTGTTAATAAGTAGAACGACGTAGCACACACAAGTCTGTTGCTTGATTTTGTTTCTGTTAATCGAAACTTATAATACTGGTTTTTACTTATATATAATGTTATAGACATTAACAAGTGAAATGATTACTTGAAACTTTTAACCCATACAAAATTAAGGAAAAAATGATTAATAGTTGTCGATGTTTATGAACGGTGTCGGCGGCGGCGGCTCAAAAATTTGAAAATTCTGAATGCCCTCGGCGGCGCGGCGGCTGGAACTAAAGTGTCTCAGCGGCGGCGGCTTATAAATTTTTAAAATTTCGACTGTCACAGCGGCGGCGGCTTAAAATTTTTCCCGTTAATCGGCGGCGGCGGCGGCGGCTCAGCCGCACGGCTTACACCTCTATATGTATCAAAGCTGAATAGCTTAATCAAATATCAATAGGAATTTAAATCCTTTTAGGATTTTGATTAGAGCAGTATGTAGTATGTGTAAACAATAAAAGCCAATGAAATTAGAAGGGGGTCACGGAAAAAGCATCCCCGTGAGAAGTTTTTTGCAGAGCACTGAATAATGACTCAATTATAGCTCCTCTGGATACGTCACTTTTTCGAGATATTAAGTCAAATCACATTTTTCACTAGCATTGTTAACATTAGACAGAAATTTCTTTTTTTGACATTTGTTTTTCTCAACATTGTCAATAGCATTATATATACTTTCCACCTTCTAAGAGTCAATATATTTTTCAGGGATACTAATAAATTTTTTCAAGACTCCGATGAATTTGAAAAAAAATTGCAGGCATTGGTGTATAGACACTTAGCTGTAGTTGAGTGTTCAATTTTTACTCCAATATTTATGGTATTGCCTGTTCATACCAAGAAGAACCATTTTGTAGACTATTTCAAAATCATTATGCACCTTATCAGTAAAGTTAATACAGATTTTATTTTTAACAAAAGAAGGTATGAAATTGTAAAATATCCTCGGTGGTAGAACTTGATGTGCTCTATCAATGATAGAAATATCAAAACACTTGACCGATACTTTGATATAAAAACAGCAAAAAAGAGCCACCACACACTGATTTAACGATATTTCACAATTGCCGATACGATTGACTAAAACTCCTAAAATTTTGTATGCACAAGGGCAATACCTTAACAATTATGATAGAAACACGAGAATCACTATTAAAAATTCTCTTACGATTTTAATTTTGTATACAGCAAAAAAGTAATCAACTCGAGGGTGTGGGTGTGTGGGAGGGATATGGGTGGGTGTGGATGTGGATGTCTATTCAACTGTTCTTTTAACTCACATCCACACCCATAGTCCAAGGGAAAGTGCTTTTTCACAATTTGTATTCATAGGGCGCAAAGAAAGGAGGGTGTATGGTGTGGGTGTGGGTGTGGGTGTGGGTGGGGTGTGTGGGTGGGTGTGTGGGTGTGGGTGTGCATGTAGAAAAGCTTCACACCTATACCCCACCCACACCCACACCCACCCCACCCTTATCTCATAGGATAACTTGAATTCGGCACTAAACAAATATCGCAATCAAAATACAGGAGCACACTAAGATAAAATGTGTCGCATGTGTCGCACTTTGCGACACAA
>CAJNOP010001171.1:33397-46109 GCA_905250075.1 Rotaria sp. Silwood1
CCACACCCACACCCTAGCCACACACACCCATACCCAACTGATCCGGTTTTTGCGATCTGAAATATCATTCGGTGATCCAATGATTATTGAGTATAATATCAAAAAAAAAACTCTAGTATGAAATGAGAATGAATTTTTGATAGGATACTTTATGTTTGTTTTATTGTTTCTTGTGAAGATATGAAAAAGAGAACGAAGTGCATGAATATATGTAATTAATAGTTTTTTGTTGTCTCATTGGTGACTACGCATTTCATTTTAAAGGTTGATAACTAGATTAAATAGGTGAGTAAAATAGGAATGTGAGTATCAGTGGAGGAACGTATATCTTCCAGTTTTAGAAAATTTTCAGCTTTTTTCAGCTAAAATCGTATTTTTTATTACAAAGAAAAAGACCGTAAAATTGAAAAAAATAAAAGGAAAGTTCAGCACCGTCTGCCACTTTTTCTCTTCGCCGTATCCCTCCATTAGAATAACAAAAATGATATTGAATAAAAAGAAGAAAAAACATAAAAAGAAAATTTATTTTTTAGATTTGAAATAAATCTCAAGAAGACGAACAATATCTTTTGATTTTCAAAACGAAATAACAAAGTCGAATGATATTCAAGTAAGATTTTATTTTAAAAAAATTCTTTATTTTTTTTTCTTTTTGAATTTATAAAATAGATAAATGTTATATCAGAAACAAGTATAGATAATCATACACCAAGTCATACTGAAACAATTATTGATAATAATAAAATTTCGTTATCACCAAATAAATTAGATCTTCATCGAAATTTAAAAGAACGACATATGATTATGATTGCATTAGGTGGAACAATCGGTACTGGATTATTTTTAGCTTCTGGTCAAGTATTAGCATCATCAGGACCTGGTGGTTCTCTTATTTCCTATCTTATTGTTTCCATTATGGTTTATTTTGTTATGACAAGTTTAGGTTTGTTTAAACTTTAAACATATATTTTTATTTAAAATACTTCAAAAAGTTTTTCTTTCTAATCAACTATATGACTAGATTAAATAACAAATCTCATAGAAAAGATTCTCTCGATATGTTAATCAAGAAAGTCAAGTTTTTTTGTTTATTATTTTATGTTTATTCGAAATATGAAATCTTTTTCTTTTTCATATAAATTAATATTTAACAATGAAAATCTTGAAAGAGAATTTAATTTTCGATAATTTTATATTTCAATGAGTCTATTATTAATATTTATTTTTTTAAGATTAAAAATATTTATTATTTAGTTTGATATTGTCAGAAAATTGTTAAAGAAAATAAAATTTCAATGAGAAAAATCTTAATCATCCTATGAATTAAATTATCGATCAGTTTAATGAAAATTTCAAGATACTTTACTTATTTTAATTGAAATTTGTAGATTATTTTGACAGATTCTCAATAATTCAAAGAATATTGTGTCTTTAAATTTAAGATCAACTAATTTTATATTTAAAAAAAAACACCAATCAGTATCGATTAATATTATCGAAATAATCTTTAGAGATAAATACAATAAACGAGTTTATATTTAAAAAAAAAGATTTTAATGAAAACCAACGTATAACAAGTCTTAGAAAAACATATCTCGTCAATAATTGTCTATTTAGAATTGACTAGAGAAAATCAAAATTAATCAACTAAAACTACAGTTTAATGCTCTTTATAACAATGTATGGATAATTTTTTTATTTTGACTTAAACTTATTTAAATGAGAGCAAGACACTACCCATGTAAAAAAAAATAATGAATAGAAAAATCTGATTTTAATCGAATTTTTAATCATAAAAAATCGATTTTAATAGGTTTTCTTACACATAATCAATTGTCATCAATTTTTGATGATTAAAAATCCGATAAAAATCGTGCCATTTTAATCGATTAAAATCAGATTTTTTCCGTTATTTTTTTACATGAGTATCTCTGAATCAATTTTAATTTATTCTTGCTTGATACTTGCTTCTCATCATGTATTACTCGATAATCGATTCTAATCTATTTTTAATTGTTAATCGATTTTAATCATATACATCAAACACAAGTACTTTTCTCAAGATTCGAAAGTGAAGCACTTTTATTAATGTTTTTTTTTGATTCCTCGTGGTAAGAAACCATGAAGGTGTCACTAAGTTAAAGTCCGATAAATAAAATAAAGTTGGAAATGGTATATAAATTGTTTCAGTTGAGATTGCGCAATTATTTCATTAAGCGATTTTATAAGTAATCGATCAGAGACTGTAACAGGGCACGGCAAGGCAAAAAAAATTTGCCTTGTGTCTAAAAAAGATTACAAAAAAACCTGATTCTATTCGAATTTTTCTGATTGAACGTCGAATAATTTGGTACTATTTTAGTTCTATTTTAATCAAATTACTCTGTGGATTTTTTAGACTTAGTACATAAAAATCTGGTTTTTGACTAAAAGACCATGCTTTCATAATTAAAATTACTTTACTCCTATTAAAAGTGTGCTAAAAACGTCTACCAATAAAAAAGGCCAAAATTCAGATTAAAATGACATTATTTTGATCAGATTTTTCAGCTTTACAGACAGATTTCATTTGATTTTGATCTTTTTTAATCAATTATAATTGAATATTAGAAACCGATTTGAACTGATTAAACTTTGTTCATCCATTAAATAGATTAAAATAGATTAAAAGCTAAATGAAATTTGTCTTTAAGGTTGAAAAATCCGATTATAAGATTTTTAGCCTTTTTTTCACATGGATAATGAAAGACTAAATCGTCAGCTCTATACAATTTATCATATACTTTACTTTCGTATTTCGATAATAAGAGACTCGATTAAAAAAGAAAAATTTTTGCTTTTTGAAAAACTCTCTTTTCTAAAAAGTATATGTTCGAAAAGTATTTAGAGATTTCTATTATTTTGGGTTCTAGTATAGTGTAAACGATGATTTCCTAGAAAATGAAATCTCTCGAAGGCTAACATGTGAAAATTATCTCACACTAAACGGTCTCTATAGAGCACGTCAACCTTGTTTTATTTTCTGTGAAAAATACTTTTTTGTCATCGAAATATTAATTTTAGAAAGATTGATGAGAAAAAAGCGGAATTTGTCAAAGATTTTCAATGTAAAATGCATGAGGAGACCTTGACAGAGTAACAGCAGAGAGTTTAGTCATAAAGTCTCATGTAGTCTTCTGAAAGTCTACGAAGTTTTTTGAAATCTTTTAAAATCCAGTGAAGTTGATGATTTTTCTCTTAAAGTATCTTCGAGGCAAAAGAATGTCGAAAACCTTTAAAAGTCAAGGATTTTAGAAAATCTGTATTCCAATCCAGAAGCATTGATGTATCTTTATACTAACTGAGTAGACGTGTCAGACAGAAGAAAATGTTCTATGAAAATTTCATCAAGTTTGGAACTGTGTTTAAGTTTTCCTACAACTATTACTAGCTGTAGCCTTGGATAGAAGGCTGGTCTGACTCAGAATTCTTCGGCTTAATCATTTAACCTATCTCCATACATACTGACTGACCGCATATTAGTCACGAGGGCCTTTTTGTGTATGTCAACCACATAGTCAGTTTGCTACTGAACGGTTGATCCAAGACAAACAGTCGTTAGTGACTTGTCCAAGGCCATTCTATGTATGATGAAGTCGAGATCTAAATACAGTATCTTGTGGATATATGTTAAACATCTTAACTACTCATCCATAGCAGCGACTTATTAGAAAATTCTTCATGGAGAAAGTATAGATACTTTTTCCAATAGGGAAACTATTAGAACAAAGTTTTTTCATATAGATTGATAGAGCAAGAGCTCTACGATTTATTTCGTAGATCTTTTTTACTTTCTTTGAAAAAGAATACTTTTCTCTAAGATGAGAGAAACCTAACCATTTTTGTATCTAGAAATTTCTCAAATTCTTCAGAAGCTAAAATAATTTTTTTAAATCAAAAAGTCAGTCAATATCCAAAGTACATTGTACATTGTACAAATTGCAAAAGATATCACTTTCATTTTATTTTTTTTTATCAAATATTTACGCTGTTGCTCACTGTATATCTGAAAATCTCATGAAGAGAAGTTAGAAAAATGAGAGAGAAAAAGAAAGAAACTACTTTTTTCTTTATAGAAACAACATATTTAATTTATTTGAATATTTTCTCAAAGATAAACAAGTAAATATGACAGAAAATAGATTATTAACCCTCTTCAATCATATCTAATTGTAAACAAACATATTTTGATTGTGTTTTATGTAGAGACGTTGTTTTTTGTCTTTACTCATCAATGTTTTGTTTTCTTTTAACTAAATTTCAGTCAAAATAAAAGAAAATAATCATTCGTATTGTTTAATCTTAATTCTCTCTATTCAATTCTAAGTATAGACAATAAATTGACAAGATATGTCTTCTTAATATATTGATTTTATTTGATTAATTTTTTTAAAATTTCTAAATTAAAATAGCTGAACTTTCAACACAATTTCCAACAAGTGGTTCATTTAGTACATATGCAAGTCGTTTTGTCGATGAAGCATTAGGTTTTACATTAGGTTATAATTATTATCTTGCTGGTGTAACAGTACTTGCTGGTGAATTAATAGCTGCCGGAATTATTATACAATTTTGGTTACCATATTTTCCAACTATTATTTGGTCTCTATTAGGAATGATAATAATGGTTATATTAAATGCATTTACAGTAAAAGGTTATGGAGAAGCTGAATATTGGTTTGCTATGATTAAAGTTTTAACTGTTATTATATTTATAATAGTTGGTTTATTAATTGATATAGGTATACTTGGACATGTTAAAATTGGATTTCATAATTGGAAAATTGATGGTGCACCTTTTTATCAAGGTATAAGTGGAATTATTGCTAGTTCAATTGCTTTAGCTTTTGCATTTGGAGTAAGTTTAATTTTAATTTTAATTATAATTTTAAATTTAAATAAATTTTTTAGGGTACAGAATCTATTAGTATAACAGCAGGTGAATGTGCAAATCCTCATCGTGATGTTCCACGTGCAATGAATGGAACTATTTGGCGTATTATTCTATTTTTTGTTGGATCAATTATAATAATGGGTCTTGTTATTCCATATAATGATCCTAGTTTAGGACATGATGGTATTAAAAATGCAGCTGTATCACTATTTACACTTGTTTTTGTTAAATCAGGTCTTAAACCAGCTGTACATATTATGAATGCAGTTATATTAACAGCAATATTATCAGCTGGAAATTCATGTCTTTATGCATGTACACGTATGTTATATGCTTTAGCTAATGAAGAAAAAGCTCCAAAACAATTTACATATGTAAATCGACGTGGTATTCCAATATGGTGTCTTATATTTACAGTATTAATATCAACAATATTATTTGGTTTATCATTTATTGGTAATAAAATAATTTATCGATGGTTAGTTAATATAGTAGGTGTAATGGGTTTTATAGCTTGGTTTGGAATATCATTATCTCATTGGAGATTTCGTCGAGCATTTATTTTACAAGGTTATTCATTAAATGATCTTGTGTATAAATCATTATTTTTTCCAGTTGGATCAATAATAGCATCATTATTAACATGTATATTTATTTTTGGACAAGGTTATTCAGCATTTACAACACATCCATTTAGTTTTAGTAATTTCTTAGCAGCTTATATAACATTACCTTTTTTTTTAATTATTTTTTTTGTTTATAAATTTGTTAAAAAGACACGTTTTATACCTTTGAAAGAAATTGATCTTGTAACTAATAATATTATGTTTCATCAAACATAACAAAACATCTAATATTTAAAATTTATGGTTTATTTTTTTTCTTTTTAAACAAAATAAATAATATATTCATATCATTATTCGAATAAGTTAGTTGATCTGTTTTCAATAAAAATAAAAATTATAAAATAATTAAGATTTATTAACAAGCAAAAACTTATTATATTGAAATAAAATCTACGTAGAAATTTTATTTCAAAAATAAAATTTAAGCAACAGATTTGAAACATTCACCGCAATTTCAGTATCTTATTGCGCGTAACATCTAATACTAAACACATCATATGATGTGTCTTGAAAAAAAAGGTTTAATAATTTATTTAGGAGTACCCAAAAATAGTGATGGCCACGTCTCAATTTCGTATAGAAGGCTTGAGGAAATTTTCTTTTCTTATGAGGTGATAGAGAAAACAAAGCTCTATTTTATCCCTATTTAGCTGGTATCATAATAATAAAATTTCGATAAGAACTGTTTTTCTATAAAACTTCACTAACGAGTGAAGCAAATTAAATGTTTCAATCATTTAATACGTTGCGTTAAAAAAAAATAAAATATACCACAAGATGCAGCGTGAATAGCTCTACAAGCTATAAAGTAATGCTTATTTTAATCGTGTACTTCTTGTCAAAAAAAAATTCTGTGCGACTGATTTTCGCTGCCAAGGAAAAATCAGGCGAAGAGAAATTTCTTTAAAGTGTTCTTTATAAATTGTAGAGCTTTTCATGTTGCATCTTGTGGTATATTTTATTTTTTTTTTAATGCAACGTATTAAATGATTGAAACATTTAATCTACTTCACTCGTTAGTGAAGTTTTATAGAAAAACAGTTCTTATCGAAATTTTATTATTATGATACCAGCTAAATAGGGATAAAATAGAGCTTTGTTTTCTCTATCACCTCATAAGAAAAGAAAATTTCCTCAAGCCTTCTATACGAAATTGATATGCGACCGCCACTAGTTTTTTATACTCTTAAGTGCTATTTTTTATATTAATATTTAGCTTTTCTTTTTTTTGTTTCTTATTACGTTCAAATATCATTTTCAATAGTCAATATAGATAAACTCGTCTCTATTGTTTATTATTCATTCATTTATTTAGTAAAACAAAACAAAACAAAAACCTATCAAATAGAATTGACTCGAAAATAAACGATTAAAAAGAATGATTTGATCGTGAAAATGTAATATATTTTAAGCAAGATTGAAATAATTTCATATAAGCATGTCGATATTTTATTTGTATAAATGGATAAAGAAATGGATTACATGTTGAATTTAACCATAAAAGCCAAAATGATATTTCAAATATAATTCCAGATATATTTGCATTAGCTGTTAAAGCTATTGCACAAATAACATATGGAAATAAAAATATAAGAAAAACAATAACAAGAATAAATAAAGAACGTGCTGCTTTACGATCTCGAATAATTCTTGAATCATATTGACGATTTCTTTTATATTTTTTATTATTATTTAAATGATTTTGTGAACGTAATTCATTTATTATCGATCTTGATACTTCAGTTTCACTTTCAATTCGATAGTCAATAAATGAATCACTACGATAATCATATGAAGAAGAAAAATTAACACTTGCACATTTTCTTGATAAATATAACATTGATGATGATTTACAAGTTTCTTTTGAATCTTTTTCATTTCTATAACAACAACGATTTACAGATGAATTTGTACTAAAATCAAACAAAAAAATAAAGAAATAATAAACATACATAGTTGAAGATTGTTTTTGAATAATTGTTGAATATGAAGAAATAAGTGATGGTAAATGTGTAATTGTATGTTGACAATTATTTGATGATTTATTATTTTGATTAAATAAATTTGAAAGATTTTTATTTGAAGAAGATAATTGAACACGAATAAATTTATCAATATTTTCATTTTCTTCTTTAGTTATTTTTGATGGATAACATTCAATTAAATTTATTTTATTTTTAGATAATATTGACAAATGTTGATCATCATCTGTATCTTTACTTGTTACTAATGATGATGAACCAATATTTCGTTCTCGATTTTTTGCATATTGATTAAATGACATAAGACGATTCATTTTTCGACTTCGTTTCCGTATATTTAACATTATTAACATATTAAGAACACATAAAACAATAAATGGCCAAATAAAATAATTGAATTGTGCTATTAACATATATACAAATGAACGATTATAATCACCTGAACAATCACTACGTGTTATATTATTATTATTAAATAAATTTAATAACCAAATACCCGGAGCAAAATTAACTAAAAAAAAAAACAATGAGCTCTTTTATTAATATTCTTCTAATAATAAAATCTTACTAAAAGAAAAACACCATATAGCTCCCATTACTAAATAAACAAAATGTTGTTTCACATATTTTCGATATGATATAGGATAAGCTATTGGCCAATAACGGTTAATACTAATTGCTACTATATTAATAACACTAGTCATTGTTGCAACATCATCAATTGTAACCTATTTTTGCATTAAATTATTTATTAATAAGTTAATTAATCAAATGAAAAGCTTTACCCATATTTTACAAAAAAGACTTCCATATGGCCATAACTGTGTCATACTAAATATAATAAGAATATATATTTGACATACAAAAAACAAAACAAAAGTTAACCTGAATGGAATATAAAATGGAATACAGAAAGAGCCAACAAGAAAATCCGCTATTGCCATATTTAATATAAAATAATCTTTTAAAAATAAAAATAATTTATTTTTAGATATGAGTACGGGGGATGTAGGGTGTGAATGTTAATCATCTCTGTATTCCTATCTACAGTCATGCTCAAAATAAATAATTACCATTGATTGTTCGCAAATTTTTGTCACAATAAAAAGCTAAAAGTACAATTATATTTCCAAGTGCAGTTATTAATGCAATAAGACTAAGACAAATTCCAATTAAAATTAAAATAATGATTGATGATGAATTTGATGTATTTATTATTGTCATTGTTAACAATATATATATAGAAAAGAACAGTTGTCCTTGAATATATTTCTATGTCATATTTTCTTCGTTTTTTGTTCTAAAAAAAAAAGAAATATTCTTATTAACAATCAATTATTAATAGAAAAATCTTATTAGAAAACAAATTGAATTCGTCCTTAGAAGTATAAAATAAGAAATAAATGGTTAGAAAATAATCGTTATTGTCTTCGACGCATATCCTTGTTTTTTTTTTTTAACAAACGGAAACAAAATTGATTTGACGACTAATTTAAATCTTACTAACAATTCTTTTATACTTGATATGACTTCTATTCTACAAGAAAATAATTACCTGTCATGTTAATATATTCATCATCTCAATAAACTTTCTATGAGAAGTTCAACATCTTTAGTTTTTTTTTTATAGAACATCGTTACTGGATACACAATAAAAAACTTAAATATGTAATATTCTATGTAAAATAAAAAAAAAAACTTGAATCTGGTAAGATGATTAATAATCAAACTTGTGAGCTTTGACAAATGTTGTTTTTATACTCGTCGAAAAAGACAATGAATGTAACGAATATTTTCCGAAGAAAATAACTCTTCTATTTTTTTTTTGGATATAATCAAGTGCAAAAAACAAGAAGATTTATAGAGCACTAAATACACTTTATTTTCTTGTCATCGACCGAAACTCAAATTATATTACAAGGCTGGTTCTTATCTTTTTTTTTGGTTTTTACTATTAGCAGTTCCTATGTGCTAACTAAATCTAATTATTTTTATGGGTCCATTATTCTATCACACAAAGCTTCAGCTATTTACTTGCTTTATATATAGATAAATACACTTCTATGAATAAAACAAAAATCTAGTAGAAGGAAAATTGTTCGGTTCTTTTTTTTTGTTTTGTTCTATTAATCAATAGATGTTATTGATCAAGTAACAATCAAAAACGATCCATCAATGAAATATCTGATTAAAATAATACAAGTATTATTAATATTGGTACATCGACATTTGAGCTTCAATAGATTATAAACATCAAAATGATGATATTTATAAACTTTATTAAAAAAAAAAAAACTAGAAATTAAATAAAGCTCTGACTCTCTTGAAATACTATTGTCTTGTACATGTGTGAAAATTACTAATTAAGTTTTGTAAGTATTCATCCATTTGTTCATATAAAAGGCGTTTAATTAATTTTATAATTCAAGTGTTCCCACCCACACTCATAATCACACTAGATCATGCTGCTATTCTCGAGACAAAAACTAGTCATCTTATTCTTCTCGATCAATATATTTAAACAAATTGATTATCTACGAGAGTATCAGGTCAATAATACGAAACAAATAGAAAAGTTATTCATCGAAAATTTGTCATCATACATCTCAGCACTCCGAAAAAAAAATAAGTTCTAATAACATATATTGATTGTTGAAGAATTCATTTTGACTTCAAAAATAATTGAAATCCAAGATGTTTCTCATCGAGCTTATTATGAAAAAATTTTGTTATTGTTCTATTTGATTTACTTAACTAGCAGGTTCTTGAAAATGTTAAACCGATTGGATATGATGTCATTTTTTGAAATTTGTAGAGAGTATGTGAATGATGATGGTTATGAACCTTAATTTCACTAATACTTATTAACAAACACTCAACACTCAAATTACTGCAAAAAATAGGATGAACAAAGTACCTTTTTTTCTGTCTTTCGACTGATGAAACATTGCATTCGTCAGGTTTCCTTTCCTTTCATTTCTTCTTGTATCAAATGAAATTTGTTGATGATTGAAAAACCTTCGTAATGAAACATCGGTATTGAAAAAGGAATGATTCTTTTTTTTTTACATCGATTGAATTTCTATGGTTTATTTTCTGAAGGAAAAGTTATTATCAAAGCTTACACTAAGAGACAAAACAACTAATAAATCGATTTTGAAATTCTAAATTTATTGAAGAAACAAGTGCAAACACTCGACTCCCTGTGAAAAATGATCCACTCTTACTGATAATTTCAGCTTTATCAATGTACAATGACAAAGCTTTGACCAGAATCTTCTCTCTTCTTGTTCGGCGAAGATTCTGTGGAGGTCTGTATAGCTATCATACTGACTCAATTATTGCTTTATACTTTCACAAAGAGCAAAAGTTTCACAGTTGTCATTTATCTTCATGTCTGTGTCAGTCATGACTCAAGAGGATTTCATCATATTCAGAGAACAGGAAAACGAGAGTGATTATAAAAAAGAGAAATAGAATAATGAGTCATCAGCAATCAAAAGATCATTACTGTACAATTATTGCCGTTTGTTCAAGTATAAGAAGGTCAGTGATGTGATTGAAAGAGCATACTTACCTGCCACAGGATCTTTCTTGATCAAAAAGAAGGAAGTCTCCGATCAAGACTCTGTTCAGGTAAATGGACAAAATTAACATCAGAGAGAAACACATTATCTCTTCGAGTGGATCATTTTTCACAGTGAGTCGAGCAGTTCCGTTTGACTTCTTCGTCAAAATCATATGATAAAATCTCAAAGATCTGATTGTATTGCTCTTAGAGACACACCTGTTTAACAATATGCTCAATAGCAAAAAATGATTTCGTGGCCTTTTTGACCTTAAAAATTTCTTGCAATGATGGTTTATTTTGTATATCTCGTCGTTCGCTCAATGTGAACGTTGTAATGGTGTCTAGTATTCAATTTCACTGTCTAATCGAACGAACAGAATCATGTATTGATCCAAGATGACCAAATAGGATAGATTAGTTAATGGTGATCTGTCAGCGCGTTCAAACGGACAAATACAGTAATTTCATGATTATCATCCTTTCTCATTAGATGACGATCACTTCAATGAGCATTCTCAATTTCTATAGGTCGATCTATCTTCTTCGTCTTGTTCGTCATTGATGTCGATGTAATGATTATAAAATTGTCATTCATAGTTTATGACGTGACATCGGTATTCAAATTATCTGACATAAAACATTCAGAGTCAAATCAATTTCAGCTTGAAACATTTCGAGCTGTAAGGATCACTCGATGTCCACAAAAAGTTTTTCAAGGGTGTGGGTGTGGGTGTGGGTGTGGGTGTGGGTGTGAGTGTGAGTGCGGGTGTGGAGTGGGTGTTGTTCTTCATTGAACCCACACCCACACCCACACCCACATCCACACACCCACACCCCACACCCACACACACCCACACACACCCCACCCACACCCACACCCCACACCCAATTTTTACTGCATATACCTGGTATGATTCATTGAATTTCTCATTAGCTTTGCCTTCACACAATATTAGACACAATAAATATTATATTAACACCTGTCTTGAGTATATTATAGGTGAATTAAAACAAAACTTACCAGGTTTTAAAAAAGCAATGCTATATTTTAGTGATGATACTGCTTCTCAATTCAAGCAACGATTTTTATTTCAGAATTTAAAAAGATTGTTAATTGATTATGATTTAAATTTATCCCGAAGCTTCTTTTGCTATCAGTCAGGGTAAAGGCATAGTAGATGTCATTGACAATATCGTTAAAAGACTGGTTTGGCAAGAAATTATGACTAGACAGCAATCTAAATCAGCAACTAGTTCCGTACGTCTTGCCAAAAGCAAAACCAATACCGTTATGTGACATGCAAAAACACAAACAGTCATTACATGTAACTGCTATACGTGACGATATCACTGAATATCGTTTATCTAGTCAATCGACAAGTTGTTGGGTAGTGAGATTTCGAATATAACATATTTGAACAGTAGATTTTTTAAAGAAGTATTTTTATTATATCATTACAACAAAAGTGTTTTTGTGTCATATTATTATAAGAAAAAGCGTGTATTTTTTTTTGTAATAAATAATTGAATTTTACTATAACCTTCCTTCTGAATTGTTCAGGAATCGTTTAAATAAAGCCTTGCTGTATAAACGTTGAAG
>CAJNOP010001172.1:0-15464 GCA_905250075.1 Rotaria sp. Silwood1
ATATCGTTTCTTTTTTTCGTTCTCCTCTTCATCCAGACACTTTTTTTGTGTAATAAACATATTTAGCCTTCTCATGATGATATGACTATTTTGTCTCTATAAGACGTGTATTCATAAACTTATTATTGATAATTGAAGAGTATTTTCAAAATGGCGACATCATCGAATGCTGAACATAAACGTTTATGTGAAGATGAAGCTCGTACAGCTAATTGGAAACGATGGGGCCCCTATTTAGCTGAACGACAATGGGGTACTGTTCGTGAAGTAAATCAAAATATCTTGTCATTAATACTTATACATATTTTTAACGACATAGGATTATTCTGAAAATGGTGATTGTTGGAATTATTTTTCTCATGATCAGTCACGATCACGTGCTTATCGTTGGGGTGAAGATGGTCTTTTAGGTTTTACAGATCGTGAATGTCGTTTATGTTTTGCATTATCATTATGGAATGAAAAAGATCCAATACTTAAAGAACGTCTATTTGGATTGACTGGACCTGGTATGTTATTATATTTGAGAAAAAAAATAGGCTTTTAGCACAATCCCTTCTCGAATATGAAACATGATTTTTCTGCTTTTGCTTTTGTTAATCACAGTAAGATTGTTCATATATTCTAACGAGATGCTACTGCTCCATACAATTTCAATGAACAGTAGGAAATAAGAAGTTCTTTTTGTTTCAAAACTTTCAGAAGGAAATCATGGAGAAGATGTAAAAGAACTTTATTATTATCTTGATTCGACCCCAACTCATTCGTATTTCAAGAGTCTTTATAAATATCCTCAAAATGAATATCCATATAAACAATTAATTGAAGAAAATCGTCGTCGATCAAAACATGAACATGAATATGAAATTCTTGATACAAAAATGTTTGATAATAATCAATATTTTGATATATTTGCTGAATATGCTAAAAATTCTCCAGATGACATTCTTATACGTATTACAATTGAAAATCGTTCATCAAATGATGCACCTCTACATATAATTCCAACATTATTTTTTCGTAATACATGGTCATGGGGTTGTAAACATGAAGGTTGTACAATGCGTCCAAAAATTGAACAAAAACAAGGAGAAAATTTTCTACGTACAAAACATGATACACTTGAACCATTTCTATTCGATATTAATCCTGATGAAAATGGTCAAATGCCTGAACTACTTTTTACTGAAAATGAAACAAATTTTAAACGTTTATATAATACAGATAATTATTCACCTTATGTTAAAGATGCATTTCATGAATATATAATAAATAAAGAAAAAAATCTTGTTAATCCAAAACAACGAGGAACAAAAGTTGGTTTATATTATCGTTTTAATATAAAAGCAAAATCATCAACAAGAATTCGTCTTCGTTTATATCGTTTGTTAGATAATGAACAAATTTTCAATAAACTTAATTTTAATGATATTGATCAAATATTTGAAAAACGTATTCATGAAACTGAAGAATTTTATTCCTTAATAATCAATCCAAAATTAAATCAAGATGAAAGAAATATTGTTCGCCAAGGTTATGCTGGTCTTTTACATACAAAACAATTTTATCATTATATTATTGAAGATTGGATTGAAGGTGATCCAGACATATACCAATCATCAGAAATACGACAAATTAATGCTCGAAATAAAGATTGGCTACATTTGTAAGTTGAAATTTTCTCTGACGACAGAATATGTATATCAAAATTGTCTAGTTTTTCGGATTTCATTGCTGCAGAATATGTTAGTGTTGAAGTATCCTAAAAGAGTATTGACAATGGGTTAGTGAGCGTGTCGATTAGAAATCATTATAGTTTTCTTTTGTAAAACTAGTAAAAATAAATAGTATGGTACAATAGAATCTTTTCAGAAAACGACAATTTGATTTATTTTGTTTTCTTTTTAGATATTGTCGAGATGTTTTATCAATGCCTGATAAATGGGAATATCCATGGTTTGCTAGTTGGGATTTAGCATTTCATGTCGTACCATTTGCACGTATTGATCCACATTTTGCTAAAGAACAAGTACGATTACTTTTACGTGAATGGTATATGCATCCAAATGGACAAATTCCAGCGTATGAATTTAATTTTAGTGATGTTAATCCACCTGTTAGTGCTTGGGCAGCATGGCGAATCTATAAAATATCTATAAATAATAAAGGAGAACGTGATCGAAAATTTCTTGATAGTGTATTTCTTAAATTGTTAATGAATTTTACTTGGTGGGTTAATCGTAAAGATCCAAAAAATTTAAATTTATTTGCTGGTGGTTTTCTTGGCCTTGATAATATTGGTGTATTTGATCGTTCAGCTGAACTTCCTGAAGGTGGTACAATGCATCAATCTGATGGTACAGCATGGATGTGTTTTTATTCATTAATAATGTTTACTATATCAATTGAATTAGCTGGTGGTATTAATGGTGAACCAGTTAGTGAAGCATATGAAGATATGGCATCAAAATTTTTTGAACATTTTGTTCAAATTGTTGATGCAATGAATGTTCATGGTGGTACAGGTTTATGGGATGATGATGATGGATTTTATTATGATCAAGTTAAATGCGGTAAAACAGATAAAATGACAATATTAAAGAGTAAGCAAAAAAAGAATTGAAAACATATTTTTCATGATATTATTTTTAATATTAATTTTCTAATAGCACGTTCATTAGTTGGTGTTATACCTTTAATTGCTGTATCTGTTCTTAAAATGGAAAAAATATGTTGTTTGAAAGGTTTTCAAAAACGATTAAATTGGTTTTTAAAATATAAAACTAATCTTCGTCAACATGTAACTAAATGTAAATCACATGATAATGATGATATTTTACTTTCAATTCCATCAGAAATTCGTCTTCGTCGTATGCTTACATATATCTTAGATGAAGATGAATTTCTTTCTGAATATGGTCTACGTTCATTATCAAAATATCATGAAAAACATCCATATATATTAGATCCAGGTAGTGAACATGAACAATGTGTAAGTTATTCACCAGGTGAATCAACAACAAGTCTGTTTGGTGGAAATTCAAATTGGCGTGGACCAATATGGTTATGTATTAATTATTTAATTATTGATGCACTACAACGTTATCATTATGCATATGGTGATGATTGGAAAATTGAATGTCCAACACGTAGTGGAAAAATGATGAATTTACGTGAAGTATCACAAGAAATTGCAAGACGTTTAGTAAAACTTTTTTTACTTGATGAAAATGGAAAACGACCATTGAATGGTGATGAAACAATTTATGCAAAAGATCCATATTTTCATAATCTTGTTCTGTTTTATGAATATTTTCATGGTGATACAGGACGTGGACTTGGTGCTAGTCATCAAACAGGTTGGACAGCATTGATTATTCAACATATTGAAGATCTTGCTAAATTACGTCAAGATTAAAAACCAAAAAAAAAACGGAATTGCTGGTTTTTTAGAGTATATTTTCTATGGTAGTTTTATTAATTGTATTATTTGTTTTGTTTTAATCAAAATAGGGTGTGGGTGTGACTGTGAGTATTGGCTCTCTTTTCTCTCATACCCACACCCACCCACATCCCACACCCTTGTAGTTTCGAGTAATGGAATATACAATTATACTATACTTACGTATATCTGATATTGTTGAATTTTCTAGGTGTATTCAACAAAACTTTGTTAACCACGAAAATGTTACTACGAGTAAAAGCTAAGGATGTTATTTTCCTTTTGCTTTAAAATAAATCTATAAAAAAAAATTTTTGATACTTTGTATTTAAAAATAAATTTGAATGATAACAATTCATATTTAAAAATAAAAATTATTTCTAACTAAATTTATTTATAATTTAAGTCATCACAAAATTAATTTATTTTACATAAAAATTATTGTTATTCATATCTATCTTTAAATATAAATATTTTTTAGAATCTATATTTTAAAATATGAATTATGAAAAAAATAATTTTTTATTCAATAAATCCGTAAATTAAAATATAGGAATAAATTGATACCCCTTGATCATTTTGAATACGAAAATACGTTCCACTACTTTATTAAGATAGTTGTTTTAAGAATATAAGAAATCCACTGGTCATGGCACTTATACAAGTAATTTTAAATAGAAACCAATTAAAAAAAATAATTTACGGGTGGGTGTGGATGATAGAAGACTGACTCTCACTCTCAAATCACATCCCACCCACACGTACCTTTTTAAAAACGCAATCTGAACCAAATCAAATCTAATTGGACTTGCGTGATTCGTTTTGGTCTTTGGTTCTTAATACAAAGTAAAGCAGATGAGAAATTTATAAATTTCTATGGATGAAAAAATTAACAAAATTTATTGTGAAGTGAGAATGTATATGAAAGAGAAAAGAAAAGAAAAAGCTGGGAATGATCTTCTTTGTTAATTGATTACACGAATGTCCTTGAAAATGTCCTTAAATTAGTTCGGATGATTGAAAGAAGCTGCGTATGTACAACGATCGAAAACTAATCATCGTTTGCATATGGATATTGAGCAATAAATATTTTTCTTGAAATTAATCAAAGATTTGTGACACAAGCCAATCATTGTAATAGATTACGTAATTTAATAGGATACAATTCGACTGAATAGGAAGAGATTAACCGGTTCATTTTTTTTGGTTATGTAAGCTAATAAGCCGATAATTAATGGGTCAGAAAATTGTCTTCTAGCTTATTATAAAACTTTAGAGTATTTTTTCGGTGAAAATATCTGAAAATCCGCAATTAGTTTCAACTAATCACAAATCTTAAAATAATCGACGATTTATGACGAAACATTTGCCTTACTCAAAAAACCGGTGATTAATTGCGATATATCTGCGTTACTAAAAAAATCGACGATCAATCTCGATTAATCGACTGTTTTTTCGTTGAAATCGCAATTAATCGTTAACTTTTATGAAAATCGCGAGAAATCATCAAAACTTAGGCGATATTGATGACATGGGAAGAAGCTGTGCTGACAAGCTCTCATTTTTCGTTGACTTGAAATAGCAGAAAACATGATAATCAATAGAATATATTTAAAACCATTTACATAGAAATTTTATTAAATTAAAAAAGAAAAATAAATAAATCAATACTATAGAAAAAGGTCAGGGTTACATTGTCATTGCAATGTCGATATATAAAATATATTTTTAAAATGAAAAATTCTGCCATGAAAATACGAAAGAAAAATGTCTTTTATGTATTAATTTTATGAATAGCAATTGATGATTCAAATCGTACACAAAGCAAATTATTTGTTGCTATAGTTAAATTAATTGGTGATTCACGATGATTTTCTGCATGCATAAAACGACTTTCACCAGTAACTTGACCATTTCTATCAATCGTTATTAAATGACCTGTCATATATTCAATCAAAATAACAGCATTTAATGTTTCACTCCAATCCATTCTTGGCGTATACGACAAATCATTATGCCAACAATCATCAAGTAATAATTGTTTATTACATGTCCATTCCCTACCATCATTTAAAATTTTAAATAAACAAATACCAACTTCATGTCGACGTTCCAAACGATAACCAATTGCTATTTGGTCAATTGAAACAACAGTTAAATCACTTATTTCTCCAACTAATGGTCCAGCTCCTCGATTCATTCTTGGTGGCATCAAATCACGAAATTTTTTACAAACTTGTTCTTCTTTATCATAATTCATAAGAACAATTTCATCACCATAAAAAGTTGTTGCATTAGGAGCAACAACTAAATAAATATGAATATCACTACATGATAAGCGTTTCATAGTACGATCAATAAATGTTTGAAATTCAATAAGATCATTTGTATTTTCTTTCAATAAACGTAAACGTGCACGATTAAGTATTAAATAACCTGAAAGTTTATTTGAATATGTAATATCTTGAATCCATTCATCATCACCAGAACCAAATGTAGTATCAGATTGATCCCAATCAATATCATGTTTTGTATTCAGATCATATATATTAGGTATAAAAGTTAAACGAGAACTTCGAGTCATACGATCATAATCATTATAAATTAATTGATTATTATGACAACAAATAGTACCAGCATATTTATCATTATTTACAGGTATTAATATTGGATTAACACGTTGGATTTTACGTGTTTGACCAGCATCAAATTCATCATGATTTGTTGAATCATTTGAATGAGTTTCATTTGTTAAATCATTTATATGAACTCCATTTGGTAATCCATTTGTATGAACTTCATCTCGTAAGTCATTTGTATGAACTTCATCTCGTAAGTCACTTGTATGAACTTCATCTCGTAAGTCATTTGTATGAACTTCATCTCGTAAGTCACTTGTATGAACTTCATCTCGTAAGTCATTTGTATGAACTTCATCTCGTAAATCATTTGTATAAACTTCATTTCGTAAACCATTTGTAAGAGCTGAACTTGGTAATTCATTTGTACGAGTTACATTGAATAATTCATGTGTATGATTTCTATTTGTTAATTCAATTGTATGGGTTTCATTTGTTAATTGATTTGTTAATTCTGGTGATCTCAATCTATTTGTATCAGATATTATTGGATCACTTGGTACAAATTGTTGTGGTTCAATATCAATTCTTCTTAATTCTTGATTATTTGTATTTGATGATGATGTTGATGGATTTAATTTCATTTGAAGTGATGCATCTAAACTAGCATCATCTGGAATAGTGGCTGGTGAATTATGATAATTATCAGTTATATGTTGAAGTTGTTGATGAAGTCCAATAAGATCATTTAAAATTCCATGAGTTGGCTGATGTAATAAAGAACATGTTCTATCAAATTTTTCTTGAATTGATACAACATCTTTGAAAACATTTTTGTTTTGTTCAAAGTTATGGAGAACTTGTTCTGCTATATCATTGACATCTTGCAAACGTCGGCGTTTCTATAAAAATAATTGTATAGAAATCAGATATTCTTCTTCTCTCTTTAATACAATGTAAACTTTGAGAAGAACTATCTTTTGATCATTGGCAAACAATGCACTTATCTCAAAAGTTAAATAATAAAAATAATTATTTCATCTACTCAAAGTGATCACATGAATCCAGAACACTTATAAAGAAGGGTATGAGTTTTGTCTTAATTTACTTAGATCCTCTCTGTTTTTACAATTTAGTATAATTGTTTTATAATGTCATTTATTTTTTATAAATGTATGATATTTATTTCTTGTACTACTGTTATTGTATTAATAATAAAATAGTTGATCAAACGAATGTTTTGTTTTTTGTTTTGGTGATCAAAAATCTTCATACCCTAAACTTTACGTTCTTTCTCACATATTCAATTTCATTTGTTCTTTTTTTTTTGTTGAGAATAAAAATAAATTGAATAAAAAAGACATGTCAGTTTTATGTTTTCAATAAAATATGAAAGACTTTTTTCAAAGTCAAGATTAGATACTCATACTTCATAATGAGTTTCAAAAAAAACTAGAACAATTTCACATAAAATTAATACAAACCCAATTATCTATGATTGTTCGAGCTTCATTAGCATTGTCATTCTCTTGCTCTTTATTCTGTAAGACATTAACTTCGAGTAATTTGTCAGAAACTATTTGATAATTATCTTGTATTTCAGAACCAATTTGTTCAATATGTTGATGAATACAATTAAAGTCAAATTTATCACCACATGTACATATTAAATCATAAGGTCGATCTTCACAACCAGTACAAAAACTCATTGTAGATGCAGTCAATCTATAATAAAAATTCACGGAAAATTTCAAGTAGTATTGTTTTTTTACTATATTAAATAATACGAATGAAAATCAGAAAGAAAAATAAAAAGAATGAATAAAGTTATGCAGACGCAATATACTGAGCAAACAATGCTTTATACTCAGTGTTATTTTTTAGTTGGAAGAAAAGAAAAAGCAACAAAAAAAAAACAAGAATGTGTTGTTGAGTCTTTCATAGAGATCAACAATCGACGAAAATAAAATGCACATTATTATTGTAAACTTACTTGAAATATTTTTGAAAAATCAATCGTCAATACTAATATAGAAAAATGTATTTTATATAAAACTGAAACTAATTATATTTAGAGAAATTTTCTTTTTATATATAAATTTGATTTCAAACTAACAAAAAAAAAACAAACCAAAAGGAATTTTTCAACGTTAAATTTATTCTGATTTTGAACGAGCCTGTTTTATTTGAATAAAATTACCAAGTAGGACAGTAAAATGTTTTTTAGGAGGGTTATATGTACTTTGTTTTTTTTTGCGTTCTGTTTACTCGGCAAGATAATACATTTTTTAATTACTTGGAAAAAACCAAAATATTTTTTTGACGCACATGAGTCACATTGATCATAATCATCAGACCTCACTACGTATCGCTACATTAAAAGAAAAAAAAAACTAACTAGGAAGTAAGGTTATACTATTGATTGAAGCGACCAATGCTGTGTGAACATGTGGAATAGATGAAATATTAGAGATAATTTCAGTTTTTTTAAGCGTTAATATAATGAAATATATAAAAACTAACAAATTCAATTCAAGATGAAAACAAATTATAAAACCAAACAAGTAATTATTGAATATATAGGAGATAAATTGCTTACTTGATGATAAAATATAAGTGGTAAGAATATTTAAGACAGTAAATTATCTTTTTTCATGTAACAAATCATTAAAAGGGGTCAGAACCCTGCAATCTTGCAAAAAATTTTATTTTGCTTCAATGGAGTTTTAGTTTTTTATTGTTGTTTTTTTTTTTTTTTGTCTACCAATTTTCACAAAGACGCTCAATTTGAGCAAAAAACTTTCAAATGACTTCCTACAATTCTGATGACCTTGGAATATTCCTGCTAGTAATTAATGTTATTGTTCATGTTTACTTGAAAATAATCAAGTAAAAGTATATAAATTAAACGAAAAGAATCTATAATAGAAACTTGCAAACTTTTATTCTATCTTTATCTTTCGTTATAACGTATCGAATGAATTTTTTTGCTTTATTCTTTTTTTTTTTTTTTATAACATTTATCTATATATTTACAAACGACATTAAGAGGAACCCCTAGAAGATAAGAATGAGTTGATAATAACAATAGAAAGAAGGAGGGCAAAAGAAACTTTGTGAACTGAAGACTTTGCAATGTTATGATCATTTGTTTTTCAAAGTGTTTGAAGTATTCGAATGAGATCTTTTTTTTTATGTAAATATTTTTATTGGAAATATTACAATATCAAATCGATATGTGTCTATGCCAGTGAAATAAATCGAATAAAACTCTTCATATAAGCATTCAAGATCAGGTTGCATTTTATGTTAAAGAAAGTTTCTTTTAAGCATGTGTTTTTGCGTCAGAGTTGAAAGACAAATTTAATCATCGAAATTAATATGGTTTAAGAAATGAATACATAAAGGCATCTTTTCGCGTGCCATATAAAGAAAAAGAATCATTTAGGGTTATTCATTATGAAATAAAGTTATTATTATAATGTTTATATTTTTAATATTCATAGAATAATTTATTTGAATATCGAAAAATAAATAGTCGATAATGAACTTCTAATGTCAATAAATTAGTAAAAGTTTGAGTATGTTAAATAAATATGTTTTCACTTGTCATTATTTACAATTTTTCTGTTTATTATTGATTATATCAGTAATTCAAGGGTTATATTTTTTTATCTACTCTAGATGATAAGTACTATTAATTTTCTTCATTTTTATCGTGACTTACTTATTTTCGACTGTTTTTGTTCTTGACAAAATTTACAGTCTGAATGACAAAGTTGTTTTTAGTATCATTGAGAATAGCTATGAGCAATAGTACACAAAAACATATAATATGAAAAAAAAATGTTTACTTGATAGGATGTTTTATTTTCACACATGTTTCACATTTGATAACAAGTTTCATACCAATAAAATTATCATCTGCATATTCTATACGATGAAATTCAAGTAATGAAGGGTGTGACACTTATGTGAGATGATAGGTCTTCTATACACAACTAAATATTGCTATAAAAGAAAAAAAATGAAAAAGGTGCTTCATATCATTCAATCATTTTTTTTTCTTGCTACATGATTACTAGAGTAATCAAAATCATCCTGTATCAAACATATGATCTCTGATGAGTTTGATCATATAATTGACATATGACAGAGGCAAACGTAAAAAATTAAATTTGGATTGATTTTTTTTTCTCTGTAACATATGATTGTTTTTTTTTTACTATAGGCTTTTTTAAAGTTACAATGAAGTTTGAAACGAAAAAGATTATAGCAAAAAGAAGAAGAAAATCGTTATACGATTTTGAGAAAAAGTTAGAACATGAATAGGAACAATAACAAACAAGAAAATGAATGCCGATTAATGTTCATTGATATAAAGTTTTTTTTTTTTTTTTTATTTTTTCATTCGATCGTTGTTATTGAACTTGTTCTTTTGACTAATAAAAAAAAAAGAACAGGAAGACAATGATAAATTCTAGTATTCTCTTTTAATTAACAGCAAAGGTTAGGATTAAACAATATTTAAAATTGAACACTGGCTGGTAATTTTCGTTGAAGATCATTAACAATACGTGTTAAATTTTCAAGTAAATTAGAATATTGTTTATATAATTGTTCATCATTTGATGAATGTTTTCCAGAATTTAAAAATGGTAAATTATTCTCAATATATTTTGTTATATTATCATCAACAGTAACAAAATCATAGAGAATAAGAATAGTATTAATTAATTTTTTACATCGTTCCATTAAATCTTTTAATTTATAAGTTTTGTTCGTAGATAAGTTTTGTTGATCTGAAAGAAGAAAATTTTTATTTTTAATTTAATTTGCTTTTTTTTTTTGTTTTTTGCTTTTTATACCAATATGATTTGATGCTGTAAGACTGGGTGGTGTTAATGAAATGTTACTATTTTGTTGAGATACTGTACCAAGACGCATATTGTGTACTAATTGTTCAAGTTCATTTTCAATCGATGTTAATTCAACGGTACATTCAGTTACATGATCAGTACGCAACATATTGCACAAGATATTTCTACTTCAAAATTAAAATGTAAATTAAATTGTATAATTAAAAAAAAACAAATATCATATTTTTTTGAACTTTTTGTTAATGAAAAAAAACACATCTGTTATCATAGAAAATAAAACGAACAATATCCTAAACTAGACTATTTATTATCGTATAATGCTTTTTACAAATTTCCAGAACCTTGTTCTAGTTTTTGCTAATGGAGATATACGAAGCAGTCTCAACGATGCTTGTAGTCGATGCATACAACTTAGAGATGAAACGGTGATCGTACACTATCTTACATACAGCCTTTTGCATTGATGTAAACATGCACGTATATACTGAAAATGATCACTGTAAGGTGTTGGAAAAAACTTTAACAATAATTTTAGAGATGAAATATAATGGCAAGATTTCTAAGAAGCCGGATGCGGTAGTTTTTCAATCTCAAAAGACGTGGTTGGATCTATTTTTTAACAGCACTATTTAAAAACAAAAAAAAATTGAAAAGGTCACTGCATGTTCGACGATCTTTCTGTAAAAAAGAAAGTTAACCAATCGGATTTCGCAAGACTGCCATGCGATTTTGACAAGTAGATTAACACACATTTTAAGAGCATCTTGCCTAGTATAACTGGCATGCAACTCAGTACCCTTCTATATATTCTCTAGTAGAAAACTATCAAAAGCATCTAATTTTTTTTAAACTTTAACTAGATTTATTAATACGGATATGAATCGTATTTCAATACCGGCGAATTAACAATTCATTATAGCGTTCAACATCAGTTTGATTAGAAGATTGAACAGATAATGATGTTGGTAGAATAGTTGAAGGTTTATAACAATCCTAAAAATATAAACTATATATTTAATTTACTGTAAAATAAAAATAAATTCATACATAGACATTATTCCAAAATTCTGGTTCATTCGATGCATCAATCTGTTGACGTAATGCTTCAATGAGAACATTATTATTTATTTGACCAAATCGTTCGATATATGTCAATGTTGATTTTAGATCAAAAAGAAAGAGAAAATTTTGCTGAATATGAAGACAATCTTGTGAATTGGTTTGTTTAAGAAAGTCAAATATTGGAGAGTATTCAGTTGTTCGTTGTAAACGAACCCGTGATAATAACTTGAAGAGAGCAAATAAAATGAAAAAAGAAAGAATTTTAACTAAATATTCAAATTAATAATCTTTTTTATTTTTTACAGTTTCAGATAATACATCTGATTCAGATAAATGTAATAAATGTGCTAAATTGAAACATGATATATATGGTTTATTGTTATTGTAACGGATCAGATAAAAGGAATTGTTTTCATCAATTTGTATCAGTTTACATAGATGTTTAACGTTTAAAGACTTATTTGTTATTTGAACAGAATTCGTTTCTGGTAATTGAAAATTGAAATTAACTGTATTGCTTTCTGGTGTAGATGGTTCTGAATCTGGTAATGGGCATTGAGCAGCATTATTCAAAAAATCCAAATTTAATTCAACAGGTTTTGGTACATTTTGCCTTATAGAAAAAAATTTTAACTTTGATCAGAAAATATCAATTAAAAGAACCTACTGTTCTTGTTCATAATCATCTGTTAATTGATGATTTTGAAGTGAAGATAGTTTAACCTAGAAAAGAATTTTAATATATTGATTAAACTAGGATTCGAGCTAAATTTTAGAGATTGATACAATGATTTGTTTAGGTAATGTGTTGAAAGCAATTCTCATATTTAAGTCTAAATTTGAGAATATGATAGAACAGTTCAAGTGTTTCGATTTGAATGTTACATATGTGGGACCAAAAATTGTTCGACTGGTTCTTTGTCCTTTTTATTCTATGTTATTTGATCTGTAAATACGAAATTAAGGAAATGTTTTCGTCAAACATTCGTGAAGCATTTAGAAACTCGTCTCAAGCCTGTTCCAGTCTCATTAAACAAGTGCTTAAAGAAGTGGCTTCTATCGCAATTTTTTCAAGCATTCAAGTTAAACGAGTTCCGCTGTATACTGTACAGCATGGCTATTTCGAAACTTATCGAGAAATGATAATCATCGTCTTGAACATACATATATCACAATCACTACACTTCATTTTCGTGTTATCAAATAAAGAAAATAATTTTAAAATACAAAAAACTAATTACAATCACTTATTTTCACAGAGTGATAATTGTTCTTCAAAAAAAAGGACAGTATCGTTACAACGTAGAGAAAGCTGCTATAGTGATGATGCAATAAAATTTTTTCGCTTATTTATATTAGGTGTCTAGCACACCATATACGATTCTCAGGTAACCTTAACGATGGTCCTATAAGAATCAAGTCATAATTAGCTCTAATTTTTAGAATAGTACCCTTCAAATTGGTTTCTGTCCCAATTAACAGAAAATTTCCGAGCTCGGACTCGGTCAGATATGGAAGTCACTCAGTGGTCTCTGACTGTATGACACTATGACTTGAAGATCTTTGGTTCTCACCACTATGTTATCTGTCTATGAGATCTTTTGATTGGTTTTTTTTTTGTTTTAATTTAGTAAACTCTTTACCTTACCGATATAAAGCCTGATAGAAGAGAGTATGATTTAACAGAATATAGTAGTAAGCTTCTTAGAAGAATAGTATAATGTCAAAAGATAGAATTTCAATTTTGCTCTATCATATCATCATATTTAAACTTGAAAAAAAAAGTAATGAAATTTTTTTTTCGATTATGTTTCCTAGGAATATATATTCAAGTACATTCTACATTGAATTAGAAAGTATTTAGTTCATAAAGTATGAAAATTTTCGTACTGCAAGTTTTGATTGAACAACAATATCATTTAAACATTGTTCATCTGCATCAAGAATTCTAATTGTTAAAAGTCCATTCATATATCCAGTTGGTTCAATAAAAAATGGTCCATCTTTACATAATGTATATAGTTCATTATATGTATCTGGTAATAAATTATTATCATCTGGTATAAAACTTATATCATCTAATCGACATGCTATAGCCATACATGGTAATTCAGCAAAATGTTTAAGTAAATACTTAAATTGTTGTTCATCTTTATTAACTTCTTTTATTGTACCATAATCAACAAAAACAATAACACATTTATATAAATCACTTTCTTTAATAAATGCACGATGATATATTCCATCATATGTTGTTACACATGATAGACCTGTTTCAATATTATTAATAATTAATGAATTTGATATCGAACTTGAATAATATGAACTTAAATAAAAAAAATTAAAAGTATGTTGATTTTAGTGAGAAATGAAACGAAACAGATGTTTCTTTTTTTTTTCTTCTTCTTCTTCGTCTTACTGAAGTTCTTCCATTAATGTTTCAATATGTTCTTGATAACGAACTGGTTGTACATGAAGACAATGTTCATTTCTATCAATATCAGATATAAAACCTTGAAAACGTCGATCATTTATATATGAAAAAAGATTCGTTGCATAACGAAATGTTTTTGATACAATGCCAGAATCTGTTATTTGTTTTAATAATTGAGATTGTGTCTTTATAAATGAATAAATTATTTAAATTTTATTATCTATTAAAAATAATTTGATTTACTTGTGCAACTTGTTTAGGATCTTTAAGTGTTATAATATGATCACATGAACCATTTTCTTCACCATGACGTGAAATTGATGCAAAATCATCAACAAAATCTTGAAGTAATAGAATATTAGCAATTTTTAATTCAGTTAAAAGACTTTTGCCAAATTTTTTCTAAACATAGAAAATATTCAAATAGAGAAAAACGAAGCAGAATAACTAACTTGATAGAGTTCATCTAAAGCCAAAAGTCGAATACCATGTGAATATTCAGTTAAAAGCTATTGAAAGAAAAAAAAAATTATAATTTTTTATTTTCCTTCATTGATTTTTTTTCTTACAGTTCGAAGATTATTAATAACTTCTTCTTCTTTATCATCATCTTCTTCATCATATTGTTCTTCATCTTCATTTAATACATAATCAGAAAATTGAAATTCTAAAAGACATTAAAATTATACAGAAATAATTTCGAAATAAAAATCAACCAACGAGTCTCTGATGAAATTTCATAATCACTATACATATCATTTGTAGTATTCGTACGATTATTATTTGTATTGTTAACAACAGTAATTTGCAATGATTCTGAATTATTTATTACACGACGATCATCAAGCAAATTCGAATTTGTAGATTGTCGTAATTCATAAGAAGACATACGAGGTTGACTAGAACCAGTAACATATGCTCGAATTTGCTGTTGTTGCTTAGCAAATCGAGGTGGTGCCGAAACCTACATAATAGTTATTATATATATATTTCCAAATATTGTGTGAACCATAATTTAAAAGGAGTGTTCAGTATAGGAATAAGAATATGGATCTCTCCACACAGAC
>CAJNOP010001172.1:23774-46071 GCA_905250075.1 Rotaria sp. Silwood1
TGATGTTCGTGGTAAATATATCTTAGCTGGTATGAATGTTGATAAAGCCGAAAATTATCGTATTCGAAGACAATTCAATATAACTGGATTTCCTACTATTATCTATTTTGAGTATGAATATTGAACATATTATCTGAAAGTATCTAGGGAAATTATTTTGCTTTTTCTAGAAAAGGTGAAGAAAAATTTCATTATAGTGGTGGTCATACTAAAGATGATATTATAAATTGGCTTAAAAAGTAATATTAATTAAATATTGTTTACTATTATAGTAGAAAATTATAATTATATTCTTAGTCCACAGCCACCTAAAGAACAAACAGACGAGGAAACTGTAACAGAATTCTTTCCAATTGATAGTGACAATTCTAGTTATATTGTTCATTTGGATGATGCAACATTCGATGCGTTTATTACTGAAAATGCTCAATCACCTATTTTAACAATGTTTTACGCACCATGTAAGTATAGAAACTGGACACTTACTCATTCAAACATAGCTGCACTAGGACACTTGCGTTATAGGACAAATCTTCTTTGAGGAAAATCTAAAAAGAACTAGTTCAATGTATTGTTTACTTGCTCCGCTAGAATAAATAAATAAAAGTATCGAGAAAATTTATGGAGACAATATAAGCTTGATATAATTTAACTGATCGTTAATGTCTATATGTAGGTTTTTAATCAAATGTTGTATTTGTTTGTTGAAAGGTTCGTGTTTCTTTTTGCTTCGGAGATTAACTGCTCGACATGAGATGCGAGTGAATGAAACTTGTTGTCAGTCACACTCAAATATCACTATTGCTAAGGGAGTACGTAGTTCGACAATAACTGCAAGATATGATGTTCAAACCTTAGTACGATTAGTCATGAAATGATCCTAACCACGTCACTAAAGCCGTTTTTGTTGAGTCACCCATCCGACAGCATGTTAACTACGTTGTGCCATATATATGCTCTTGCAGTTAGTTTATATGTGAAAAGTTCAGGTAATTAAGTGCCAAAACTCTGCACCAGGATCGTCTTCTCTCCACAGCTAGAGCAAGTTATAGTTGTAGGAAATATATCGGACTACAGCAGCTGCCGTTAGGGTGTAACTCATCCTGCAAAGTAATCGAAACTCTTCATCTTGCGTAACTATTCTCAAATGATTGAATTTATTGTTTGAAATAATATTATTGTACATCATTCGTTAAAAAATTAAGGTAGAATCTGTTCGACGATGATCCTTCCGAGGGCAACTGTCCTAGACTCGTAAGTATATATGAGTATTAAAAAAAAAAACAAACATCATGACAAGCGTCGAACTGAGCTCAGTAATTTTTCATATCGATACAATTGCTTAACAGCTGAATAAATAGAAAGATTTTATGATTCTTATAAATTTTTTCTTTTATAGGGTGTGGACATTGTAAAAATTTGAAACCAGAATTAGTGAAAGCATCAGTTGATTTACATGACCAACAGGTTCAACAAAAAAATCATTCACAAAAGATATCTAATGATTACTTTGTTTTTGTTTTTGTCTTAATATTTAGAGTAATGCTATAATAGCTGCTATCGATGCAACTAAATCACCAAAGTTGTCAAAACAATACAAAATCGAAGGATTTCCAACAAGTATGTTGAAAAGCAAAACATTTTCTTAAAATCTTCTTTTTGTTGTTATTTGCTAATAAGTGTGTGTTGTATATTTATAACTATTTTTTTAGTGAAATTTTTCAAGTAAGTTTATGCATGTTGCTGTTGAATGTATTATAATTTTGGGCTTCTGTTAAATTAGTTATTTTGTTATAATAAATAATTTTTTTTTTTCATTTAATTTCTAGAGACGGAAAGTATGCTTTCGATATGCATGAAAGAACAGCTGAAAAAATTGTTGAGTTTTTAAAAGAGTAAGAAAATTATTTGAAAATTTTATTGAACAAAAAAAAGAAAAAAAGATTTTTACTTCAGTCCAAAAGCACCACCACCACCTGAACCAGAATGGTCTGAACAAGAAACAGATGTTGTTCATTTAAATGAAGAAAGTTATAAAGCAATTTTAAAGAAAAAGAAATCTGCTTTAGTAATGTTTTATGCACCATGTAAGTAATTAATATAACATAACAATAAACAATGATATGAATATATTTGTCATTTTTTATTAGGGTGTGGCCATTGTAAAAAAGCAAAACCTTTGTATACTAGTGCTGCAGCAAAATTTAAAGATAATCCAAAAGTAAATAATTTCTACTATAAAAATAACAAATTCGTTTATCTTTTGTTTGATTAGGTTATGTTTTCTGCTGTTGATTGTACAAAAAGTCAATCAATATGTAAAGAATATGAAGTACAAGGTTATCCAACAATAAAATATTTTAGTTTTGGAAAATTTATTTCGGATTACGAAAGTGAAAGAACAGTAAGAAAAAAAAATTTCAAATTAACTTTAAAAAAAAATAATTTATGCTAATTAAGGAAGAAGCTTTTGTTGAATTTATGACTAATCCAGAAGAACAAATGAACAAACCTAAACCTACACCACCACCACCAGCTGATCCAATTGAATTTTGGAAAGATTCAGCACCAGGTTATGAACATGTTCATATGCTTGGATCAAGTACATTTGATTCAATTATTGGTCCATCACGTAAAGCATTAGTTATGTTCTATGCACCATGGTGTGGCCATTGTAAAAATGCCAAACCAGCTTTTGCATCTGTTGCATCTCAACTTGCTTCCACACATCAGGTAATTAAGATAAATAATCAATTAAAATTTTTTCATATTAATTTTTGTCGATCGTTGAGGAATTTTTTAACTGATAGTGTTACGTAAAGTGTACTATACTTAAGTAGATATTTTTCTCTGTCGATTGAGAAGTTATAGAATAACCTTATTTCAATGCAGTTCTATTTAATTAGATGTATTAAAGGATATACTAGTGCATTGTCTACCTGCATACCGTACTACTGCCTAGGTTGAAAAAAAAACAGTGTCTTTATATCGCCGTTTTTCGTAAGCTCGGAAAATGGTGATCGCTTGCCATTGAGAAAAGCAATCCGTTATATAGACTAGTAGATTACAGTGACGTAGTAATATGCTTTTTTTTCTGATGATCGGAATGATCATCCCGTACAATGTTCCCGATGCTTCAGTCTTACGTACAAATATTTGCACTAGTCTAAATATGTACGTATAGAATGATGATGAAGACGATGAACGCATGATAACACTATGATGCTCTTGGATGAGTTTGTCTAAGATCATCGTAGTTTTATCATGCATCCACTGTTAGTTTATACTTGCATGTGAAAACTAATGCAGTACTCTAACAGAGATCCGTACATTGGTGATCACCATCGTTGTTATATTCCTAGTAGTATTATCTGATAGTACTCAAATGTAAATTCCCTTATCAATGATGATGTATTGTTTTTGCTATTTGTAATTCTCTATATAAAAAGCAGACAAGCAGTGAAAAGATAATTTAAATTGAGAAAATATCCATACAATTTTAGAAGTTCATCTTTATGATCTTTTCATGCATGTAGAACTAATGTAAATTATCGATAGAGATTCTATTGACTAGAAAAGATTAGAATTTTAAGACACATTTGTTATTGTCATGCCAAGATAACCTGAAATACTTTCGTAGGATCAACACGGCTGACAATCAAGATTTGTTCGAGACGAATGATGTAATCTTTGAAAGGCGTAAATAAAAGAAGTTTTTCCTTGTGTTTATTCTTTCCTTTTAATTCTACTATGGCATATTGAATGTAAAAGTTATATACCAACTTGTAAAGCAGATGCTATTCTACAAAATTATTTTGTATAGAAAGGTGCACTTGACAGAGGTCTTATAAATTCATTTCAATAAAAGTGCTCGCTCAACCAAACGATATATTTAGCATTTCTGAAAAAAGATCTATAGGCGTTGATTTATGATTTATTCTGATTTTTTGAGACGTTTTTAAATTCTTAGTCTACTCTCGAACAAAAGTATAATCTTTATTTCTAATGCCTTATTCAAAAAGAACACAAAATTATGGTTGTAACCGAGAGTTTTTGTCTCACCGAAAATATTTTTGACTTACATTTAATTAGAAAAGAAAATTTTCAATATAAACTAATGATTCTATCTATTACTAGGATATTGTTCTTGGTGCTGTTGATGCAACTGTTCATAGAGATTTGGGTAGTAAATATTCAGTTAAAGGTTTTCCAACATGTAAGTTATTAATTTAAAAATATTCATTATTAAAAATTTTAATCTTCTTTTTTTTTTTTATCATTTTAGTTATATACTTCGAGTAAGTATATGAATCGTAAACGTAATTTTTTCTTTTGTATTCATTCAAATAGAAATGGTGAGTTTGCATCAGAATATCATGGTGGTCGAGGTGAACAAGACCTTGTACAATTTTTAATGTAAATATATTCATTATAATTTTTATTATTTACATTTCGTTTTCTCTTTTCTAGTGGTTCAACTGACAAAGTCGAATTATAAAAATTCAAACAAAAATTGCATTGAAATAAACACAAAAAATCTGAATCCAATTTACAAGACATTCATTGTTATATTAGTTTTTATTAATTATTCGATTATATAGGAACTATTTGTTATTGTTTTTTTTTTTATTACTTAGCATAATAAGTTTTTCTTTTTCTTTTTGTTTTTTCCGTGGGAGTTATTTTTATTGGGATGATTGTTTTTAGATTTAATTTCTATACGAATATTCACGTAATGGTCTACGTCGATAACACTGGTAAATATAGAAAAAAAAAACAGGCGTGTTCTTGTCACCTTCATCTGTCATTGTGCATTATTGATCATCGGATTAGAGAATAAGAAAAAAAAAAAAGAATCAATTGTCACACTATAATCGTGTCTTATTTCCGGTATACATTCTCGTCTTCTTTTTTTTCTCTCTTGACTAATAGTAGACTGTAAATAAAAACTAAAATTTACAAAGAGATCAAGTTACTTGAATATAATACTTGATGCGCATATATTTATTTATGTAGGTTCGGTTCGTGACCAACGACCAATATGGACACCAAGTGGACTTTATTATTTAATTGTTTCATTTTTCAATTTTATTATATTATTGTAAGAAATATTTTTTTTTTATTTCGTTGATATATATTTACCTTATTGCTTTTTTATATTTAGTTTTCGTTCATTGGTTGATGTATGTTAACATTTATTTTATATACTAAAAGTTGAATTTACAATTTTTTTTTTAGCCAACTTTGACTAAATATGGAAGAAATGTGGAATCAACTAATTATCGTACCGGTGGTGGCGGTGGTGGAGGTGGTGGAGGTAGAGGAGGTCGATTCGATCGGTAAGATTGCGTGCATGATTTTTTTTTTTCTTTTTTCTTGTTGTAAGAAAATGGATGCGTACGGAAATAGATTTTCAACAAGTCATGTATGACAAATTTTGCATACTGTTCAATTTTTTTTCAATTATCAAACACGCACTAAAAAAAGTGGTTTCTTTTTTCTTTCAGACCTCCTAATGCACGACCAGGACGACGTATGGGTGGATTTGGTGGTACAGGTGGAGGTAAAGAAAACATAATAATAACAATAATATTGTCTTCTTAATAATGATTTATTTTCATCTGTTTTTTTCTTTCTCTTTTATTAATAAATAGGTCCCGGTTGTGCACCAATGGCTGGCGGATGAGGTTAAAGAACGATTTCTAGCTTTGATATGCTAGAAATCAATTGAACTACATTTATTCAAATAAATTTTCTTTTGATATTCTTTTTTTTCAATGATAATCTTGTATGAAAATCTAATGATGTACAAGTATTTGATTGTTATCAAATAAGAATTTATTTGAAAAATGTTTGTTTTATATTTATTCGCTTTCTTGTTCTTTTTTATTTTTATTTTTTTTGTTGCTTGCTTTTCTTTTTCCTGTTTGGTTTGTATGTATAAATATAAATGTATCTATCTACGTTTGATATGAAGTGAATAAAACGTGTGTCAATGTTCAATTCTATTCATGCGCATCTGCAGGCGTACATCATCACTCATTTTCTCAAGTGTACGATGCTGATAGACAATCATACTGACTGTTCAACTCAGTCGTCAATGAAACAGAAAGAGAGAGGGAGAGGAAAAGAGAGAGAGAGCAGGCGTAGGCGCCATCATCTTTCTTTCTCTTTTCTCTCGTTTTTCCTATTTAACTAGCTTTTCGGATAAAGCAAAGATGTTGTTGATGATGATGATGATGATGATTATGGGTGGTGTTAGTAGCAGTAGTAAAAGAATAAAACATTCTGTCTCTTTTTTTTATTTCTTTTCCCCAAGATATGAGTTTTGTCGTCGTTGTCGTCATCGGTTTTTCAGAAGAGTAGATGAATGTAGTAACAGAACGTCGACGCGTGCATGCAACAACACATATTTTGTATATTCCCTAATAGACCCGTTCTGCCAATGGTATTGGCGTGCCATCATCCTCTAGTCCAATTTTCTTGTCAAAATACTCAGTAGTATTGCTTCTGCTGTTGCATGCTGCTCTTTTTTTTTTCTTTCTTTCTTCTTCTTTTTTAGTGCTACACATTAGTATTGCTTTTCTTTATATTTTATGTTAGTAGGGCCATTGGTAGCAAGAGAAAATTCGATTCTTTATTTCTCTCTTTCTTTCTCTCCCTTCTTTATTCCTATCTGCGTAGTCGAAATGGGCGCGTCCTGTTTCGGGTGCAAATGTTACTAGCATCAAGTGATGGAAGAAAAAGATGAAGACGAACATGTGAAAACAAGAAATATATATATATATATATATGCGTGTACAAACAAATAAGCATACTAAATTATTCTTTTCTTCTATTCAACTATCTATCTCTATATATCTCTCAAGCATGCATAAAAACAATTTCGACTACATCATTAATCCCAGGCTAGCTATCGTCCTCTTCTCTTTTCTTGATCGTGTGCCGGGTGCGAATAGGTCAATAATAACATGAATAAGAAAAGAGAAGAAGATAGAGAGAGAGAGAGAGGAAAAGAAGAAACGAGGAAAAAAACTGGCATCCATGCATGTTCTGCATCTATCTATCTATTTTTGTATCGAGGGAGAACAAAGGATTGACGATCGAAAAAAAGAGAGAGAAACAGAGAGAGAGAGAGAGCAGAACATTGCAGTCGACAACGCGAGCGCATCATCACATCATTTACTTGGCCTCTGTCTTGATGAGAAGCAGTAGTATTAGTACAGCAATACTCGAGGTAACAAGAAAATGGATAAGATTTACAATTCCGTATGTTAATTGTAACGATTTCATGGGTGAGTAAATCAATTAAAATTTTTCTTTCCAGATGTCAAAAAAAAAGTAATCAATTAAAATGAAAATTTTTAGTTCAACATTATCTTTTGTCTATTCGTTTTCTTTTTTTTCTTTTTTATTGTTCATATATCATAAAAGATCTATGTAAACTCATTCGTCTGTCATTCGATCTTTTACTATTGTTAAGTACTAGCGAAAAGAGAAGAAAAAGCAAAAAAAGAAAAAAGAAATAGAATAAGAAAGAAGAAAAATGAGGCACAAAAAAAACGGAAGATTCTCTCTTAAAAGCAAATAGAAGGTATAGAATCGATTTTTCATAGTGAACAAATCATTATTAGAAAGGAGAGTATTCCAAGTTGTCTCTTCCTCTTTTTTTTTAGATAGTAGAAAAGAAAAGAAGATGAGTATAGAAAAAAGCGCCCAAGCGAATGTGTTTGTCATTCGACATCAATCATTAACACATGAAAAGTGAAGATGATTAGAGAAAAAAAAGCTTTTCTATTCTCTCTCGTTTATTGCTATATTCGCTACATCATTGTAAATACTGTAGAATCTACAAACTTATATAATTCTTCTCTCTTTCTTGCTTTCTTTATTCTTCTCTTAATCATCTCAATTTGTGTCAGCAAAGAGATCGTGCTATGTGAAAATCGAAATCATATCACAGTCTTGCTTTGTTGACATGAAGCGAACATGCATCGTGTCTTATCAAGGTAAAAGAAAAATAATTTATTAAGAAATATTCTTTCATCAATATGTATATATAATATATATCATTAATTTATTTTCTAATTTATTATAGTATATATAATTTTTTTTTGTGTCAACATATTATCTTCATATTATTGGAATCGTAATAAACAAAATTTACAAATGAAGGCAGTTCCTAACAGTAAACAGTCTGTGAAATGTTGAAATAAACTTAAAATCATATCACAGCCTGCTTGCTGATCTTAACTGTCGATTGCTTCACACTATTACATATACAATCATTTTGGCATTATCTTGATATTGACGTAAACGAAAAGATATATCGATATAATTCAACAATCAATTTGTTTGACGTATGAAAAGGGCATGATGAACTTTCAATATAAAAGAATAAAGATGGTTCTTCTTTTAGTTCAATTATAAATGAACCATGCCATTTATCTATTTTTCTATCCTCATTCAACACATGTTCATCTGAGATTGATAAATGAACAAATGTGCATGCAAAGATGTTATCTTGTCTTGTTTCTGATCATATAGAAAAATATTGATTCAATTGTTTTTTTTTAATATCTGTTCAGTTGGAAAAGCACTGTTATACCAAAAAAAAAAAAACTAAAAAAAAAAAAATATTCGAACATTAGTAATCAAATGAATATTGTCTTTGATTAAAAAAAAGAAAGAAAAAAATAATAATTATTATAATAACTTTTATTTTTATGCTAATAATCAATGAATTTCAATGTATATTGATTAAAACTAAACATATTGAATTTGTTTATATTTAAATAATGATAATGAAAAGTAATTTGAACGATTTATAATAAAGTCTATGTATATCCTGTTTAATTGTAAGCTACTAAGTACCAACTGCGAACACCCTGAGGTGATAGTATAATAGAATTATATTTCTCTCCAAGAGCATTTAATCAACTTATAGAAAGAAAAAAGATAATCATGACGTAATAAAAATTTCTTGTCTCTTATCATATGTTCAATGATAGATATTCATGTTGATCATTCATGAAAAGAATTTTAATGAAAAAAAAAATGTTTGATTATTACAATGAAAATGTGCGACCTCTGTTTACATTGAATTCTATACGATAGTAAATGATCATTTCATGGTAGATTGTAGATCTTACTACTAGTTTACAAAAATACTTTTCAAGAATGTTACTTTCACGTATTTTTACATCAATAGTTTTTAAATATTCGAATCGTTTCGTATTAAATAATTCTCGATGTTTACTATCAAATTTATCATTGGGAGTATCATCCGAAAAAGAATTTAATCAACAAAATAATGCATCAAATGAATCGGATTCTAAATCAACGAAAAATTTAACAGATAATAATAATGAATGGTTATGGGCATATTTACGTGAACGAAGAGGATTTTCAGATCTTACCGAAGAACAACGACGACGTGTTATTGAAATAGGTAAATTAATTATTTTTCTTTTTTCTTTCTTTTATCTTGATTTCGATTTTGTAGAAATGCAAACATTACGTGAAAGTGGTGAACGTGTACCAGACGTTATACCTGATGAACGATGGACTGAATTAATAAATTTACCTTTAATTGAATCTCGGAAAAGTTTATATGGGTAAGTTAATAATTAATTCATATCTTGTTTTGTTTTTGAATTTTAAAGAATTAAAATTTTATTAAGATATCTTTTTCTTCGTGAAATGTATCGTAAACGTCGTGCAGCTACTGTTGCTGAAAATAATATTCGTCGTGCTGAAGCAGCAAAACGCCGTCAAGAATTACTTGCAGAAGGAAAACCACCAACAAATTATCCTGGATATTCATCAATATTTCGTCATTTAGGTCGACAACATGAAAAACGTTTACGTGAACAATTATTACTTGCACCTGCACGTCTAGGTGAAATGCTTGTTATTGATTGTGGTTTTGAACGTGAACATGCACGTGAATATTATTTATTAAATTTAGTTGATCAAATACAATATTTATTTGCTGAAATTCATCGTTATCATTCACCATCATTTGTTTATTTATGTAATTTATCGAAACAAGGACGATTACAATCTGAATTTGATCGTCGATCATCATTAGATACTTTATGTTTTGAAGCAACAGAATCAAGTTATTTAGATATATTTCCACATGAAAAATTGATTTATTTATCACCAGATTCAAATGTTGAAATGACATCATTTGATCATGATGCTGTCTATATTATTGGTGGAATTATCGATCTTAGTAGGTATTTTTCTAACGAATTGCACAGAGCCACCTTCAAAATGGATCCTAGGAATAGATACATTCAAATCGTATGAAACTTTCAGGATATATTGGGACTGTAGTGAAGAGGCTATAGTAAAATATTCAGTTCATTGTTATGATATTTTTTAGAGGTATTCAACAAACAGAAGCCAAAGATAGTAGAGTCCTGCATTGACACGATGGGTAGAGCTGCTAATCGATATTCAGCAGGTACTTTTACAGCCAGAGTATACTTTTCAAACGTCTACTTTATATGAAAAAATATACTACTTAGTTTCTCCCATAAACAGTAACAAAAAAAAGAGATTATCTCAAATTTCACAAAAAAGCAAGTAATTCAGGATTCACTTGATGTCTGTAGGGCTTCTAAATCCAATCAATTTTGCTAAGTGTATGTATGCTTATTGCAGGTGACACAATGTTAGTGCCAAATGTCATAATTGTGTGTGTATACATAAATGTTTTTATCATTAGAATAATACATGTTTACTTTTTTGATAGTTTATTTTTCTCTCGATGTATTCAATTACTTCGTCATATGGTTCCTCATCATCTGTAGATAAATTTTCATCAGAAACGAATTCTCTTAGTGAAATAATATTGTTTTTCATTTCTGTAATCTGTGCCCAAGTACATTAAATTATTTATTGCTGAGTCACGTGCCAAGTACTCAACCTGGTTGTGGGATACTAAAAAAATTTGCTCATTTGCCAATTTAAAATTCTCTATGAGTATGCATTCTATATATTTAATTGTTTTTTTCTATCTAAAAGAATATGTCAAATGAAAGTGCATGACAGAATCTTTCTTTTTTTTAAATCTTTACTTTTTATGCGAACCAAAAGATTATAAGTTCAATATGTCGAAAAACTCTCAGAAAAAGGTCATCTATTTATATAAGTATTTTCTTATATAATAATAAAAAAGCTTAACTCAGTATATGAACTCTGTTAGACACTGGAATAACACATGCTCTTTAAAACAAAAAAGATGAATTGACTACAATGAAGCTCCTTCGAGAAATTTGGAATGTGCGATCAGACAAATATCAAGAGACAAAAAAAAAAGATTTTCGGCTTTTTGGTGGAGAAAAGCATATTCTTCAAGCATAAAATGACGGAAATTATCGAAAAACTTTGGAAAAAATGATGTATCAAATTAAAAATTATATTGTTTATGAAAGTTCTGGCCTCAACTACTCCTCGCATGTTTTTATCTTAATTTTGATGAATCTAACGGAAGTCGATAATTTTTAGAGAAAAGGGCGGAATAGAAACATTCTTTTTTGTATCTTATAGATTAGATACTAAATAAATGAATTACATAGATTACAGAAATTGCAATTATTTTCCTTGAAGCTGTAAAGATAACGTAAAACTGTTATAATGTATAGTACAGGTCGAAAAAATCGATAGATAAATATGTATAGAGAAGAATCAGAGAAAATCTACAGGTAAATTTACAAAATTCAGTCTATATTTTCATTTTGAAAAGATTTTCTATCAATATGTAAAATTAGCCTGTGGTTTCAATTAACAAATTTACAATAAAGATAACAATGATAGAGATTGATAATATTTTCCCAAAATAACCAGATCAAATATAGCTTTCCTTTTGAAATGAATTTCTTCATTCATTGGATCATAGAAAATATCAATAACTGACGAGTATTAACAAATTTAAAGTCATATACATACCCAATCGAGTTGATCGTTAAAATCGTTCTCTACTTCAGTTTGAATCGCGTATTTAAAATGTTTCAGTATTCGACTCATCAATGAAACTGATATCTTGTCCATACGTAAGTCCGAACGAGACGAGTAGAAGTCTCCAAGAATTTGTCCGTATGTAGCATTCTTCCCAAGTAATTACAATTTTGTTCATAAATATATGTCGCAGATCTTAGAATACACTGAAGCTCTCATCATAAAGAGATGTATTTCTCTTGAAATATCGAATGTTGAAAACAACAATCATTCTTACCTTTTCTTATCTACACCTGATTGCTGTTGGACATTAAATATCTTAAGAAGAATATATCCATTTATTATGAAATTTTCAGAACATTCTGATATCCAGGAGATCTACTTAAGAGTAAAATTTCTCGTTGAATTTTTGTAATATGATTTTTTCGTGAACATCTGGCCAGAAAAAATCAATGTTAAGAGCACGGAAAGTATGGCGTATGACAAAGAACTTCTATAGGCTTCTACTGGTCTCTTCAAGGCTTACTTATAATTACAGAATCAGTTTGATTTGAGCGTCACATTTGGAGATTTCTCTTCATCAGTTAGAAAATTTCAGCTAATTCCTATTCGTTATCATATATGCATTTTATAATGACACAATATTGAATAGTTTTCCTTTTGTATATGAACAGGTGGTAAAAAACCATTAACATTTGGTAAAGCAAAACGTGATAACATCAGACATCAACGATTTCCTATCGATCGATATGTAAAGTATGTTTTGTTGAATAAAAATTTTATTGGTTGTTTTTGTTCGTGACATGAATTATTCATATTAGATTTGGTGGTGGTAGTGGTAAAACATTAACAATCGATCAAGTATATAATATTTTAATGACATTAAAACATACTGGTTCTTGGGTTGAAGCATTTAAATTTATTCCGTAAGAAAATTATTTCTTTATTGTTTTTTTTTTTTAATTTAATATTAATTGTTTTTTAAATATCTTTTTCTAGTGATCGAAAAGTAGTCGAACGTTATTCAGAAATATTAGAAGATAAAAAACAACTTGAATATGAAAAATTTGGTCGATGGACAGGTTTAAATGTTAAACATTAAATCCGGTGTTTAATTATTTGTTTGTTTTCCTTTCTTTTCTTTTCTTTTTACAATGAAAAGAAAAATAAAATAAAATTTCTATATTGTTATTGTTATAGAAAACGAATTGGATATTCTTGTCACTACTGTAAAATATTGAAAGAAGTTACAAATTCACTTTTTTATCATAAAAATATGATTTTCTTAAAACCATAAATGTTTTGGAAATCAATGAATTTTTGTTTTTATTATAAAATAATGAGACTCAACATGAGCATTATGTAAAGGTGAAGTCAATATGACGAGCAACATGTATATTTAATATTCAAATGAAATCTAGAGTAGATGCAAATTTCCAAATGCAAATGGTTTCTAAAAACGAACGACACTGAACTATCAGTGTGTTAAACTTCAAAATAAGACTCAATAAAAAAAAAAGAAGTTAAATTTTTTTTTAATCATACAACACAATGTTTTAAAGTGTCAACTTGTTTTTGAATTGAAACTATGTGCATCATGTATGTTCTAATGAGCTATGTATGTCCTGAAAAGAGTTCAGACTAATAGATTATTACTGCTGAAATATTACATATTTAGTAGAATATTGCGGTCTTTCTCATTATGAATTTTGACTTGAAGCGTTGCATAGAGATAAGTCTCTAACGGAAATAGATAATTGTGAAAGTTTCAGATTTTTCGACTTCGCCTGTTCCGAAATCCGGTTATCGAACTTTACCATTTTATATGAGCGGCGATTAAAAAAACATGCTTTTAGCATAGCCGTATCTAAAAACAGAAACAATCAAAAGATCTGAAATTTTAATAATAAAATATTCCTATTAAGGCATATCTCTATGCAACGTTTCAAGTCGAAATTCATAACGAGGAAGACTTGAGTATTCTAAAAAACAACTACAGTATTCCAAGAATAATAAGCTATTAGCCCGAACACTTTTCAAGATACTCATAGATCATTAGAAGCTATATGATGCATATAATCTCGACTCAAAATCGATTTGACACTTAGGAATATTCTTTCGTTAGTTGATTAAAACATTTGAAATTCTTGAAAAAATAACAATTTGATATTGCCTCCATTTTATAATTATTTATAAGATATTTATACTGAAGAATATAAAGCTTTTGATCTAATTTTTATTTCAATTATATAAATCCATTTATGAATAGAATAAAAATATCTCATTGTACATAAAGATTATACTTATGATAAAAATAGTATCTCATGATATTTCGATGTTTTTTTCCTCTATCCATCATCATGCCGTACACTTACATGTCAAATATCGTAAAGAAGTAGTTTAATTTTTATCTCACTCAATCTATATACATATTTTTTTTTTGCAAAATATATAAATAATTTTTGTTATATGTTTAAAAAAAAGAAAAAAAAAGAATCTTCTTAAACAAATTTGACACGATGCACTGCTGTGGTTGTCAAGTCATCTGTTCTCTTTTTCATACAACTTGGAGTTGGAGTTTTTAAACGAAAATCATCTGGTACAGTTAAATTATGCGTTATTGCCGTATGATTATCATTATTATTTGATGATAATTGTTGATAAGATGAATTTGAAAAAGGTGATTCAGTTTCATTTATTGATGAATTTGATATATTATGTCTATCATCATTTGTATATGTTGGAATGTGCAAATGTGATGAACCTACCAATGAATGTGATGCCGATCTTGGTCGATTATCTGATGGACTATATAGAACAGCCATTGTGGCTGATGATCGTCGACGTGTTATCGCTGCCCAAATATCTGAATCATTTGCTGAAAAACGTCTTGATGGTCTATGTATAGCATCTATAATTGGTACTCCTCCAGATAGACCACCAGTTCGATGTGCACTTATACCATCTAATGCTGAAAAGAAAGGATATTGTCCACGTCGAAAAAATATGTATAAAACCATTTCACGAAAACGTTGACCAAATACAGCAAATAAAAAAAAGTTAACAAAACCATTAAATGCAATTAATAAATTTGCAAATGTATTAAAACGTTGAAGAGAATTTTGATTTAAACATGGTGATAATTGTACAAATAAATTAACAAATAAATTTATTGAACGACATAACATAAATGTTAAAACAATGACAATTAACATTGTTGTTATACGTATATCAGCTTTCATACGATGACCTAAACGTCGCTTTTTCTTTCTTATTAATAATAATTGATGAATCATACTACCATTACATAATGTTAATAATGTAAATGGTATAACAAATGTTATAGGAACATTTAAATAAAAACGATAAATTGATAAATATATTGCATTTGAACCGAGACGTGTATATGCTACTTCAACAAGTCTTTTTGCATATGTAGTTTTAGACGTTGTTTCATTATTATTAGGTGTAGAATTTGTTATTGAATGAATTGCTTTTTCAGATCTTACTGCTGTACGATATTCGAACCAATGTGGTAATATATAAATATTAACAAGTATAAAAACAAGTAATACTAAACGTAAAGCCATTTTACGTGTACGAATTTTTTCAGCTATTAATGGCCAACAAATTAAAAAATAACGATCACCACTAAGTAGAACAGTTAAATAAGTACTGGAAAGTAAAAGCATTGATAATAGTGGTGTTGTAAATGGTGCAACACGTGCATAAAATTGCTCATACGAATTAGCTAATATAGCATTTCGATTAATTCGATCTGGTCGACGTAAATATGCTAATAATTCAGGATAAGAAGCTATTTAAAGAAAAAAAATATAATATATTATATTATCAATAAACAAAACTCGGTAATTTTTCTTACCAATAGATTTTAATGAATAATTAATCATAAGACCAGCCAAAAGGAATATATTACATGCAGATAATGCCATCAAATAAACATGTGTCGAACTATTTCGCATGCGTGGATGGGATAGAACAACGACCGTAAAAATATTGGTCACAATACCTAAAAATTAGAAAACATGTTTTGTCTTATTTTCTTTTGTTTTCTTGTTTTGGCTTACCAGATACACAAAAAATTAATGTAAGCCATCCACCGACTACATATTTAATAGAAACTGTAGTGGCATCGATTAATTTCGGTTCGGCAGAACAATTGAGCGACATCAATCGTCATCGGGATTCATAAGAGTTCATATAAACAAGAAGTTGCTCTAGAAAAAGTGAAAATATCAAATTAAATCCTGGTTTTACTTTTCAAAGAAAAAAAATCTTTTCTATATTTATCTTTCTACGGAACTAATTAGACACGTAGTCATACTTGTCATCATTGTTTCTGCTCCTCCTTCTTCTTCTTTTTCTTATTTGCATCTGAATAAAATAAAAGAAAACAATGGGTATTACTTTACTCTAAGACTAACAAGCTAGGTCGCAATAGATCTATTCTAAAAAGAGAAAAAAGAAAGAAAGACGACAACCGCAATGATAGAAATTTCTAATAATCGGCTTTTCCCTCAAACTGTCTATTCACGAGAAGGAACAAATCGGATGGCACGACAATGTGTAATTTAGTTAACTACTTTTTTTCTAGCCGTGACAGTTCTTATTCTACTAGAGTTTTTTTTTCTTTCAATCAAACATACATTACGGCATGCACGAGTCATCTTCATGTTACCAAGGGTGCAAAAATTAAACTGATTAAATTCGTGACTTCTATTCTCAATATTACCTTACCAAAACTAGCCAAAAGAAGGTACAGATAGTCTCTCAATAAATAATTCTTTTCATTAATTTCAGTATTATAAACAAAATTAAGATTCTTACTATTGTATGCAATATAAAAAAAAAAATCTAGATGAAGATATTCTTTTCCCCCCCTCTTACCTGAATGTATACAATGATATATTAATAACTCATCAGAATTTCTATTATAGCAATAAACTTGAAAACTCAAAAGAATAAGATGGCATTCATTGCTTTTGACTTTGATATAAGAAAAAAAAAAGTAAAAAAAAGGAATTTTTTTTCTTATTTCTTATTTGCACCAATTTAGACAAAAAAAATAAGTTTGATTTGTTGTTTTGCGAAGGAAAATAAGAAATTCTAAGTTAAAAAAAAAGGAATTTCCTTTAGTTAACAAGGAAAACATCTCTCGATTGCTTATGCTTTTCACTTTTTTTCATTAGCTAGTGTCAATAACGATTTACTTCAACGGAACATACATATACACAAAGACACACCAAAGTAGATAAAACAGAGACAACATTCGAGATCAATATGTATGCACTTACATTCAGTGAGTGATTTATTAAGAAAATAGAAGGAACAAAACGAGATGATAGCCGAAACATTTTCTTTTCGCATCAGAATTTTTTTTTCTTTATTCTAAATAAGTAACATATTGACGAAACTAAATAATGCAGGAAAAAAAAAATTTATGAAAGAAAACATCTATTACGCTGTTCTTTTTTTGAGTCTGTATATCTATATACGTAGGTTACTAATAATTAATGATAATTTTTAACATTATAATCAAGTCATCGACATTGTAGAAAGTAGGAAAGAAAACAAGGAGAATTATTAATAGTATTAAATTCGTTTAATGTTTTGCATCTGCTCAAAAGAACAATAAAAAAAGGAAAAAGAAAACAAATTGAAAAAAAAATACATAAAATAAAAGTGATCGTGACTGCTATCAGATATTATTGTGGATTATTAATTTGGAATAATAATCATTTGGGAATATGACAAAAGTTAGAGATTAAGTGACGGAGTTGATGTCAGAATACTATTTGTGTTACACGCAATACATATTTAACTCACTAAAATGTCTGCTGTAAATAAAGTCTAAACACTAACCTTGAGTTAGGTTTGTGAAACTGCAAAAAAAAATAGATGATTTAGTATTGGAGACAAGTATGTCGGCGAGTGTATGTTCATCAACAGTATATATATAGCTATATATATATATATGTTTATGGCGATTAGCGCATTTCGATGGAATAATGTCTTTATCTATCGTTTGTCGTCAGTCATCTATATTTAAGACGATTGATGTCGTTGTTTTTTTTTCTGTCGGTCGCAGAATTTTTAAGATCTCAATCCCACTGCGATTAGCATATGTACGTGTTGGTCACAGTAGGTTCTTCAATGAAGAGAGTCATTAATGTTTCAGAAAGAAGCAGAAAATGTCAAGCAGAACAACACTTCATAAGATCGATATATAAACATGCTTCCTTACTCAAAGTTATTCACTGGATTATTCCTAATTGCATTTAATATTTTGTTGACATTGACTATCGTACAAGTCTGGTATTGATCTCGATCTAACTGTCGTCTTTATGAAGAGGGAATGTCTGTAAAGATATGTCTATATATCGGATTTTGTCTCATAGTGCTATGCTATCACAGAGTCACTGGTACTGGTTTTTTTTTGCATTCAAAGAAGCAGCAATCATCTCGTATGTATGCCATCAATCGTAAGGAGATGATAATCGAATAATCGATGATAAAACGCGTCAGAACATGGCAATAAGAAAGAAAAAAGAGAAAAGATTTAATGTCTATTTTATAGTAACAGGAGAAAGTAATAGTAAAAGAAACTGCATTATTCAGCCTAACGAATTTCTTCGGCTCATAGCCGTCGCATCGTTCTGCATACTTGAGAGACTAAAAGAAAAGTTCGAGTGCTTCTGACTGACTCAATCATAAGGATGATTCTCACAGTTTATACATTATTAAGGAAAAAAAAAGAAAGAAAGAAATTGCAAAAACAAAATAGCGCAACAAAATATATATATATAAAGTAACGTTATTTATATAACCTAAAGCGATGTGACTAAATGTAAGACAGATGGTTTAATTCAAAAAAGTAAAATATTATTTGGAAAGATAGGTCACTTTCATAAACATAAAAAAAAAATACATATTTTTCAGTAACTATCATTAACAAATACGAATGATGTGTCTGTCGACATGTGAAAGCAATGAGTGAGAAAAACTTATAAACACGCACATCTGTAATAAGAAGAAGTTGACATCTGAACCGTCTTCATTGACAAAACAGCAATTTGTTATTAATAGGAGATATACTTAGTAAAAAAAAGAAAAAAAAAGAAAGCATAACAACAATAACAAACCTCATACGCATCACTTCATCTATTAAATCAGACCTTTCGATCATCATTTTCTATTATTTCGAAATGCATTACACGATAATAAGAAAAAAGTTTATTCCCATCTTTCTGACACAAGCTAGAATTGAATGATCTGACGTCAATATTTTATTGATGTTCGTACGTGCCGTATCTTTGCTCTAATTATTTTTTTCTACAATATATTATTATAAATTTTCTACGATAGAATATTCGATCAGAAATATATAAAAGAAAATATGTGATATTACTGATGTATAACGAAAAATTTATGCTTTATTTGACATTGAATTTAATCATTAGACTATCTTTATGTAAGTATAAAATAATTTTGACATAGTCTTTGTGTTTCTTATCTTTCGAAGTCTCTCAATAGTATTTTTATTAACAAGGACATAAAATAAAAACAATATCATCTAACAATCATCTAAACAATTATCAAGGTCGAAAAGTCGATCCTTATTAATCTAAGAATTTTCTTTTAATGGCTTTCAACTATTTTTCGATTTATCATATTACACATATGGAATATGTGCTTTTTCTTAGCTTATTATGATCATCTTTATCGTTTATTTTAGCATTAATGTTTTCGTAGATGCGTATCATCTTCAGTTGATGTTGTCTAAAAGAATAGAAAAATGATGGCAGACCTTGTAGAAATGATGACTTGTTATTGTGTAATAATGAGCTGCTATTAAAGATACTTGCAGCTATGATAGAATGAAGGTGGATTTGTCAAGACCGTTTCCTTTTTATTTGTAGATGATGCTTGTTATTCTATCATTTGATGTGACGACGAAATAACATATTTATTTTTGATATAAATACTCAGTGACATTATTTTCATGAATAAGTGTATATGAATTGACACGTGTCACATTTTTTTAATAATAATCACTTGAAACAACATGATCGAACAAAGATAGATACTTGTGTACCAATATTTATTAGTTATTTCAATTGTTTCAGACATCAAATATATCTTTGTATATTAATTGGTTGGAAAATCAAAATGATTGACAATATTACTTGTTTATTGATACAATATTTTCTTTTGTTTCGTTAATAATGAATTAAATAATGATTGATTCAAAAAAGAAAATGGAATAAGAGACTATGATGATATGAAGATTCATCAATGTGAATATTATTTCTAGACTATTGGTATCAGAAAGGCATATTCAATAAAATTATTTTTCGAGTTTTGTCTATGTAGAAATAATATAACTCAAATTAGTTAAAAGAAATTGAAATATTTGACATGATTGTTTTAATCTTGAAAAACAAATCTATTCTACAAATCAATGTATTCAAACAATGTAGATAAACTCTATTTGAAATAAAACAAGTGTTAATTGTAAATTTTGTTATTAAGGCTACTTGATATTAATATGTATTAGTCATGATACAGAAAGATCATGGACTCTTATAAAGAACAAAATACTAACTGACAATATCTGATTAGATCATGCATCTACGATACAATTATCAGACAGCATCTAAACATATCCGGTTGAAAAGCAATCTACTTGAAACCATGATAGCAAGGACAATATCATTGTTCGCCTTTCTCTTTACTTGTTTTTTTCTATTGTTGTTTTCAATTATCAGAGTTTTTCAAAGACAAATAAATTATTAGAATGAAACCAAGAATGAGATGTTAAACTTATATATTTGAAAACATCGTTTTATGTGGAAACATAGAGTACTGCTCAAAATTATCAGAACAAGGTATTTCGAATTTTTCTCAATGACGTTGAGTACTTAATTCAAAACCAAACAGTGATTTCGATAACCAATAGAATTTTTTAAAAAGCCTCTGGGGTAAGTGAAAGGTGGTCGTGTGTTATTATAATAATTTCAACTAGTACAATACTGCATCAGATTCGTATTTTTCTTTAATTCAAGTTCACCTATTCAAAGAAAATATGTTTCACTTTGTTTCTATTGTTATTGGAAGCGACAATCGATTAAAGCCACCAAATCAAATCTCATTTGAAGTTTCCAACAGTTACTATGCTCTTGGAATTCTTCAATAAATTCTTGTATATGTCTTACTAGTAAATCGGAAGAATATGCGTGAAATCGACGTCTCGCTCTTCTAAATGATGAATCAGTTTAATAAATACATTTAAAGCTTCTTAAATGTCATGAAAAACTGCATAGATCCAAGAAAAAACTGTAAATTTCTTCAGTTCTTGTTTATTATAGGCAAGGTAAGTTCCAGACATATTTCAATTAATTGATGAACATAAAAGAAATAAACATGATTCACCTGTATCATCAAGTCATATATTAATTCTATTAAGTGAGATCAACTTCTATGAAAAGGAGAACGACATTTACTTTTCAATCCACACGATTTTTGGTATTCATGATATCAAATGAATGAGCGGAGATAATATGAGATGGTAAGTTCCTATTTCCAGGAAGTTCAACTGAAATCACAATAAGATACATTGCACGAAAATTTACATCAATAACTTGAACAATAAGCGCAGAAAATTGATTTTTAACATAAAATGAATAAATGAAATGCAGTGTATATCTCTGAAACTATGTCGAATTGACTTACAAAGGATACTAGTGGATACAGAAAAGCGCTGTACCTCACCAATACCTTCATTCATATTCTTATATCAATTTTATCATGTTTTTCCTCGCTTACATAATTGTGTGGTAGCAAATGTTTCGTTCTAAATATATTTTAGAACGGAAAGAAAAATAAAAACAGTCATCTTATAGTGATAGTCGTCAATACTAATACTCAATTTATTCAATGAAGCATATACTAATAGTTAACAGTAATAACATGAATGACATGACTCGATTCAATTTAACTCTAAATATAAATGGCTCATTTCTATATATTTTTCATAATGGAATGAATTTTACAGCATGAAGCAGGATGACACGAGGTGCTATATACCTTCAAATCAATGTATATCAATGAATTTTAACTGTACATCAATGACATTCTATTTGCATCATTTTAGCAATATTCTTTAACGTGTATCATTCGTTGTACAAAACTGCGCAGAAAATTGAGTTTTCTGAAACTTGGAATTTACCATGATTCCGAGGATAATCTTTCCTCATAGGTAACATTCATATTAGCTAGTATCGAAAATTCAAAAGAAGCCAAGTGG
>CAJNOP010001173.1:0-21344 GCA_905250075.1 Rotaria sp. Silwood1
CACCCACACCCACACCCACACCCACAGCCACAGCCACACCCACACCCTCCCACAGCCACAGCCACACCCACACCCACACCCTCCCACACCCACACCCTCCCACACCCACTCCCACACCCACACCCACACCCACACCCTCCCACACCCACTCCCACACCCTCCCACACCCACACCCACACCCACACCCTCTTGTGAAAATATGAAGTCACTGCAGCTGAAATCTGTTGAAGTATTTTGAAGTCTTGAAGTCCGCTGTTTCCCCCTTAACCCACATCCACACCCACACCCACACCAACCCAAAAAATAATTCGGATTACTTGCTAAGAAAAAGTTTGCCTTTACATAACCAGATCGCACTAGATTGACCGCTTGTCGTTAAAGATACTGAATCTGTCAAATAAGATTGAATTGAGCAGAGCTGCGGTATTTTCATGGAAGTATCCATCTGATCCATCTTTCGACAATAATGAATGATTAAGTGCATCACAAGTAGTTTCGGTCTCGAATACAGCACGTTTCACTTTACGGATAATACGACCTCCCCAATGCTTAGGATTGGAAGATCGTGGCATCAGTTTATGGGAACTTTGCCTTGCCACATCAGTGCTGATTGCTGCCAGATTAGCCGTGTAAAGTACTGTTGAAATTAAGCTGCGCGGTCCATCTTGTTTTTTGCGTTTTTTAAGAACAACTTTGGTCCAGTGAAGATTAGCATCCTTCCAAGCAAAGCTTAACCATTCTTGTAAACGGCGTTTTGTTGTTTCACATAGTGCGCATGGATCAGCCTGTATGAGGCTATGTGCGATCTGTATCCCATTATTTGTTGCCGTCATATATACATAAAATGTTTTGTGGCTCTCCTGAAGTATTATTTCATTGACTTTAAATGTAGTACCTATATCAAATAGAATTTCACGCTCATCGGTGACCGCAGCTACATCAGCTACATCAATAAAAGCTAGTTCTTTATTATTGGTTTCGATTGTGACTGCATAGATTACCGATACTATATTATCAGATGAAATAATACTGTTATCATTAGATGCAGCATAAATCTTGGCTATTTCTTCATCTGTTGTGGTTGAAACAAAACCATTCAAGCAAATGTATCTATTGATGCCATATAATTCTAACACTTTATAGTCGCTTTTGGACATTGTTGTACCACGAAAAACAACGAATGATTGAACTGCTTGGCGACGAAGCCACAAACGATAATTCTCTGCTTTCTTGCACAGGGCTTTGTGAATATCGGCAATATGATCACGAAAAATGTAAATGTTTCTTATATCGTTTGTTCGTAAAACACGATTGACCAGAGTACTAAAGAAACTTGGCTTCGTATACCAATATATAGCTTTATCAGAGGTGTAAGTTCGCTCAAAGTAATCAATGTTTTTTAGCATACGTGTATTGTTTGCATACTCAATTCGACAACATTCAATCATGCTTCTTTTGGCATCTGCGCTGGGAGGTAGTTTACACAAGACTTCTTTGAACATTTGCAGCCAGAGAAAGTCACATGCTTCGTCAGATTCGTTTAAATATTGAGTGAATATTTCCGACCCGGAGAATAGTGCAAACGCTGAGTTAATCGAAGATCGTTTTTGATCACTACGTACACGCTTCTCAAGAGCTCGAATGAGCAATGATGCATCGTTATACACACCGATGATGGTAAAGAACTGTTTGGTAAGACCTTCATATGCAGGATCAATTAAACACTGTTCGTTGTAAATAAAAATCGAATCCACGGAGGGAATCTCGAACGTCGATCTGAGTAGTGGCTTCAGCTCCACCATGGTGCCTAGTAAGATAATAAATTGTTTTATTAAGGCAATGTATGCGGTTGTAACATGTTAGAGATTTACTGATCGAGGATAGTCATAATGGAGTGTAGGATAATTCTTCTTTTCTATCCTTTTGAGGGTCTGGGTTCGGATTTAGATATACATGTAGACATGGATTTAGATGTCAGTATAAGGTGATAGTCTGAATGTAAATGGATTTATATACACGTCTTAAATAAATGCTTTGACCGCAGAACTACCCCCTCACGCACACCTATACCTCGTCTCACACTCCATATCCATGCCTACACTTTGACATTCACATATAAATCCACATTCAACACACACTTAACTCCTAAAATTCTAGCTTCACACACTTGTGGTTTACCTGAAACAATTATAAACAGTTTCCGATCACTAGGCACTGTTTTGACGTATTTTTCACATTTACTACGATCAGTATAAAGCAACAGAGTATGCGCAAAACGCATTAATGACTTTACAATTCGTCTGTGTTGATGTTTTTCTAATAGAAGATTAGCATTGAACCAAACGACAATTCTTTCTACTGTGCCATTACACCAAGGATGTTCATCGTTAGGATGTTGATCAACCGAATCGATTAGAGCATAATAATTGTCTTGCTCATTTTCGTCGTTTTGTTGTTCAGGGATTGATGTAGTAACCATTTCATTTCCCATAATCTTTTAATGTACCTGGCTGCAATGACCTGCTAGGAAAGATGAATTTCCAACAAGAAGTAAAGAGAATGAAACAGCTAGTACTGCCACGGTATGGTTTCAATAAATGAGAATAGAGTGCTTATTGAATATTTATATGTGCTGACACTGAACTTAAGTTCTTTTAGTTAAAAATTCTGAGGTATGTGAACCATGGACAAGTGGTATCTAGAAATTAGCATCATTACCTTTTATAGCATCCAATTACTAACAACTGCTATTCTTTTCAAAAAACAATAGGCATGCCTGTTTTTTGCATAATTTGGGAATCCATTGAACTTGAGACCTGCAGTTTTCACTCAAAGAGTTCAGAAAACAAATGAATTACAAAATAATTGAAAACTTCTGTATTCTATATACATATATGACTTTTAATTTATAGAGATATAAGTATATAATTAAAATAAGTTAATTATTATCTACAAGGGTCTCTAGGATCTGATAGGATCTACTAGGGTCCACTTGGGACTACTAGGGTCTATAAGATCTATAGGATCCATAAGGGTCCGCCAGAGTTTACTGGGTCTATTGGAGTCTACTAGAGTCTACTTGGTCTACTGGAGTCTATAGGATCTACAAGGGTCCAGTAGGATCTGGTAGGGTCTACAATGGTCTAGTAGGATCTGGTAGGGTCTACAATGATCTCGTAGGATCTACCAGGGTATACTGAAGTCCACTACTCTGAAAAAAATTAAGGAGGTTTGCAGAACCTTTTAGGCCTCTAAAAGGTTCTGTGTTTTGCCCGATGGCAGAACCCTTAAAAATGGTTCTGAACAAGAAAAAATAGTTCTGAAATACTCGTCGAAAACTTTTTTCTTCTTCAGAACCATTTTTCAGGGGTTTTGCTATCGAGTAGAAGACAGAACCTTTTAGAGACCTAAAAGGTTGTGCAACCCTTCTTTATTTTTTTCCGAGTAGAGTCTGCTAGGATTTGATAGGTTATACTATGGCCTACCAGGCTCTACCTCACTCTAGTAGATTCTATTAAGACCCATAGGCTCTATATGGATATAGTACACTGAAAAAAAATAGGCATAATACCGAACCCAAAAGGGTGTTTGGACTAAAAGAAGGTTTCGCACATAGTACGGAACCTGAAAGGATTTCGATTTCCTTTCGATTCTCTGAACCATTCTAGATTTCGTGGATAGAACTACGAGACACTTGAGGAAGTATTCTAAATCTATAACGATTATTTTCAGACAACCGAAGTTTTTGACGAAGCCTTTTTGAAGGTTCAGTATTCATTTTAAAAAAGGTTTGGTAATCATGCTATTTTTTTTTCCTAGTGTACTAAGCGATTTTCGAAATAAATACGGAACCCTCGAAAAGGATCGTAAAACTTAGGATGCCTGAAAATAATCGTCATAGACTTAGGATACTTATTCAAGCATTTTGTAGTTCTATCTACGAAACCTAAAAGGGTTCAGCGAATTGAAACGAAATTGAAACGCTTTTGGGTTCCGTACTATGTACGAAACTTTGTTTTAGTTCACAACATCCTTTTGGGTTAGGTGTCGTACCAATTTTTTTTTCAGTGTAGGGTCTACTAGGGCCTTGTGAGCTACTTATGATAATCATCTTCAACGAATTTCATGTAAAGAGTGACTGCGTGGGATACTTGGTTGAAAGTTTGAGATTGTAACTTGTAAAGTCAACAAAATTAATTTCTAAAAATACTCATTGGATTCAATAGGCCATGTTACATTTTTCGTATAAATTTTGAATTAACACCGAATTGCAACATTCAGAACTGAGTTATAATTTCATAAACTTGTTTTCCATATAATGAATATTAAATAAAGCATCCAGTTAAAGTGTCTCTCGTACACGATACATCTCAGAAGCTCGAGCACATAATTTTCTGATAAGAAGTAATTACTCGTCCTATTTAATTTTGCGAAATACTAATCGGAACTTTGGAATAAAGCAGAGAATCAAACCGATAAGGTTATAAAGAGTCATAATGGAGACTGGCATGCTAGTACTGCTGGATGCATTGAGTCTTATGTTGTTTCAGTAATAGCGGAAATCGGTTATCACCAAAGATTTTCGTAGTTCTAAATGGAGGGTATTGATATTGAGTAGAAATACAATGGTTAACGTCATTTCGCCGACCGAAGCCAATAACTATACCTATGGTTACCGGTGCAACTACAGTAATTGTACCTAGGTTTTTCGATCCAATCACGATAACCGTACCGATGGTTACTGGTTCACCTAAGATCACTATACCTACGGTTACAGATCTAACTGCCATCACCGAGACTACCGTTATCAATGCAACTACAATAGCCACAGGTACGTTTACCACTCTAACTGCTACCATCTAAGTTACGGTTACTCCTCTAGCTACGATTACCGTAAGTAAAGCTATTTGGTGCAACTATGATAAACGTACCTACGATTACCAGTCCAACTATAATACCGCATTGATAGTTATCAGCAAGATTATATGGCCATATCTACGATCACCAATTTAGCTACGATAAGCATACCTACGGATACCGTTCTAAATACGATGTTTTTTTCTACCGTTAGTAGCTAAACGACGAGTATCGTAGGTACAGCTGATAGTCCGATTACGATAACCGCACTTATAGTTACCGGTTCAACTGCGATTCTCCTAGTTACAGTTATTATGTCGAAACGGCTGTCGCTTACAACGACATTGTTAAGAAAGCGAGATGTTTTTAAAGGTTGACGAAGTAAACTGGGGCCGGAGAGTCTGAATTCACGCTCAGTATTTGAAAATTTTAAACTCAAGCTTTTAGATTAAGTGAGTGTTTATTATGAAAGTAACTATTTCTTCGATAGGTTGATGAAGAGAAATTCAATTTGACGAACTCGACTCTAGTACTTAAAAAAACTATAGCATTCATCGAGAAATCATTTTATTCATTGCCCAGGAAAAAAATTTGTATGAAAAAGCGTTTTAACGGCAACTTTTGAGCTTTAACGCATCGTTTTGTACATGTAGAGTATCGAAACGCATTGTTTTTCATCTTCAATGCGTTCAAATGCATAGATTTCGGTTTACAACACGCTTTTGAAGATAAAAAAGCGTCTTGAAAATTCCGTTTAAATGCATTTAATTGTATGCAAGGGGACATGTTTTATTCCTATGCATGCAAATGCGTTTTCTGCCTACTTGTATTGAAAAACGTGTATCTTTCCGAAACACATTTAAATGCATTTCTGTTTCATGGGATATTTTCTAAAAGAAACGAATTCGTACATATGAACAACACTTTTCACGAAAACTTTTGTGAATATTTAGATTCCTGTTACCAGGTAAACCGTAATTCTATGAAGTAAAATTTTATTCTTTAAAATTTTTAAAATTTTCTGTCGACCTTTTAATCAAGTAAACAATTAAATTAATGGATTGCTAATTACTGAGATCATATCACATCGAAAAGCGAAATATTAGAACACCTCAGAGCAAAAAAAAGACTGTAAACGTCATAATTGATTAATATTGACAAATTACTAGAATTGATCAGTTCATATTTAAAAATGTATTAACTCCAAAAAGATAAACTTTAAAAAATTTAGTTTAAAACAATTAGATAAATTTAAAAAAAATAAAGGAGGGGGGCGGATTTGCATGTAAAACGGCCCTAAATAAAAATCAACTCAGAACACTTTATAAAATTGAATTTCATCTTTCACTGAGTATGAGTAAAGCATCTGGACCTCTTTCAAGTCATGTTCCAAGATCTCTTCTCGACGTTTCTACCTGGAACAGAAGCATTATCAATATCGCAATCCCCTCACAGGTTGACCGCGTTAGTTTACCCAGCCAGTCTCATATTTTCAGGGGAGATAGAGCTTTTCAAAAGCTAAAAAATGATCATAAATTGTTAGGCAAAACATGTTGTGTTCGACAATTTCGAAGGACCATACTATCCAGGTTTTACAGGAAAACTCATTGTTCGGATAGTATGGTCCTCACAATCTTGAGTATCGCTCCAGCTACCACCGTGTTTTTTTCTGTGCAGATAGACCTTTTGAAGACCTTTAAAACGATCACAAATTGTGAAGTGAAATATACTGCGCTCGAAAATTTCCAAGGATCCCACTGCCAACGTTTTACAGGAAATTGCATTGTTGGCATAGTATGGTCCTCAGAATCTTGAGTATCGCTCCTGCTACCACCGTGGTTTTTTCTGTGCAGACAGAACTTTTGAAGACCTTTAAAACGATCACAAATTGCGAATTGAAATGTACTGCGCTCGATAAGTTCCAAGAATCACACTGTCAACGTTTTACTGGAAATTGCATTGCTGGGATAGTATGGTCCTCACAATCTTGAATAACCCTCTTGATACAACCGTCGTTTTTTCTGTGCAGATACAACTTTTGAAGAACTTCAAAACGATCAGAAATTGTGAAGTCAAATATGCTGCGCTCGAAAATTTCCAAGGATCACACTGTTCAGGTTCTACAGAAAAACTCATTGTTGCGAGAGTATGGTCCGTAGGATCTTTTTTGTTGCTCTTGATACCATCGTCATTTCTTCTGTACAGATAAGCCTTGTCAAGGCGTACACAATGATCACAAAACGTAAAGGAAAATTTACTTTCCTTGAAAAACCTCGGGGACAACACTTTCGAATCACTGTGAGAAAACTAAATATCGAAATAGTATAGCAAACGTGTTGTGAATCTTTGGTCATGTAACGGTTGTGAATATTCGCGTAGATGGTAGAAGGGGTTATAGGTATCAAACTGTTAAGTATGTAGAACGAAGCAAGGGTCAGGGGAATACATCGAGGATGATTGTAATGGAAAAAAGAAAGATTGATATTAGGGATTGAGATCAAGAATAGTAAACACAGCGAGAGTCATATAGGAACTGTATTATATAGAGAGTTTGAGGTACAGGTTATTACATACCGACGAAGAATAATGGAAAATATGTTGCGTAGATCGAGAATCAGACATATGATACGCGATCAGGGAGAAGAAGAGAGAATATGATTGGTGGAGAGTGATTTCGACAGAGCCTGGAGTAAGGTACGATCCCTACAGAAACAATTTTTGTTAATCGGGGAATGATTCGAATCGTAGACGTTTCATAGAGGGGGACATATAAAAAAGACGTTTATATACAGAGGCATTTCTTAGATTCATTTTATAGATAGAATGATAGAATATAGAAGCGATGGGATACATGAATCTGTATTGCATTCCGCATAAAATTAATTTACACAACTCCTATGTCTGTGATTGCTGTGGTGGTCGTGTAATTGCAAGCAGCCGACTTCCTCTAACTGCAAAATGCAATCGATTTTTCGGTACCACCCGTAAATTTCGAATCTCTCTTCGCCGGTGGATGCCGACATTTGCACAATGAACCAACAGTGCAGTCGTCATATGTTTGACCAGTACTATATAGAGAAGTACAAATCATACCTGCTAAACATATCATCGACCGCCCAATACTGACCATCGATTGCTCGCAAAAGTCCCAAAACTCTATTCCTTAACATTTTCTAGCCCCCAAATGGTTCATAAATGTTTATTTTGCAGCTCATGAAACGTTCTACATACGCAGAAAAAACGGCAAAGACATCAGAAATCATGGTAAGGATCACAAGTAGCATCCTATCCCAACAATGAATTTTTCTATAAAGACTGGCAGTGGGATCCTTGGAAATTTTCGAGCGCAGTATATTTCACTTCACAATTTGTGATCGTTTTAAAGGTCTTCAAAAGGTCTATCTGCACAGAAAAAAACACGGTGGTAGCTGGAGCGATACTCAAGATTGTGAGGACCATACTATCCGAACAATGAGTTTTCCTGTAAAACCTGGATAGTATGGTCCTTCGAAATTGTCGAACACAACATGTTTTGCCTAACAATTTATGATCATTTTTTAGCTTTTGAAAAGCTCTATCTCCCCTGAAAATATGAGACTGGCTGGGTAAACTAACGCGGTCAACCTGTGAGGGGATTGCGATATTGATAATGCTTCTGTTCCAGGTAGAAACGTCGAGAAGAGATCTTGGAACATGACTTGAAAGAGGTCCAGATGCTTTACTCATACTCAGTGAAAGATGAAATTCAATTTTATAAAGTGTTCTGAGTTGATTTTTATTTAGGGCCGTTTTACATGCAAATCCGCCCCCCTGCTCTGAGATAATTAGATAATTTTTAAAAAAATGTAATTGTAAGTAATTGAGTAAATTTGAAAAAATTTCATTTAATTCAAAATCTATCCTTCGATTCAATATATATAGGCATTCTATTATTATACTGGTGACCGTAAGTTTGATCAAACAGTATCAGGTAAGTTAAATCAAAAGTCCGTAGTTCGAATCTGCTCATCACCGGAATGAAAAATATACTCGTTGTTGAAAACGCATTCAGATCAAAAGAATCCCCGTCCTTGTTCAGATAAAACGCGCTTTGTTTAAAGCGATCGAAATTTGTTTTTTGTGTGATCCATTGAAAAGAACGCATTTCAACGCATTCAGAAAAGTGCGTTTAAAGTCTAGCGAAAGCGTTCTAACTAAAAAAAGACGCGTTGAAACGTTGTTTTGTACAAATTTTTTTTTCGTGGGCAGTGTTTTAGAAAAGACTGTTTCACGTAAGCCTTATATTAATGATAATTGTATATATGGTTATCATAATTGGTCCTGAAATCGTAGATGCAGTTTTCTTAGTTGTAGCAAGAATCACACTAATGGCTCACGTAGTGAACCTGTAACCATACCTATGGTAATCGTCATTCTTGCATCGCTAACATTAGTAACGGTAGTCAAAGCTATACTCCTTACTAGACGGCACTATGACATATAAAGCGTTTCCTTCATAATTGATTACCGTGATTTGATTAAGAAAAGGGTCAGTGGAACCATGGAAACTTATGCTAAACTCCGATGTAACAGCATTAGTGATTGATGAAAGTATGCAGTTGTGTGAGAAACGGTTAAAATCAACCATGTTGGTGAGCTACTAATATTCTAACCTGCCATGTTTGCCTTAAACTCTAGGATTGAAACCGTATTCTTGATTTGAGAATATAGTCGTATACGATACGCTTTTACGCAGGAATATATTCATCAAGCTAACAAGGTGGTCAGTATAAAAATAAAAACCTATGGTGGTGGCTACTATTGGCCATTTCAAAATAAAAAGGCGTGTCGGTATTTTTCGAATAACTTTTGATAGGAGTAAGATAGAGAGCTGCGATTTTCACCATTGGAAAGAGGAGATGAAGATGCATCGATTTGTATAACGTAAGTTTTTTCTAGAAGGTTTCACAACGTTTTCTTAATCAGTTTTCTAAAAATATATCGAAAAATTGAGCCCATATTTTTTGAGAAAAACGTAAAAAAGTGATTTTTCCCGAAGAAATTAATTGAAAAATTTGCTAAGAATTTCCGCTAAGATACCTATAACTTCTCAATTGATAGATCTAAAAGTGTCGCCTTTCCGTATATTTTGTAGATCTTCTGTTAACAGTTCAAATGCACACGAAGTTATTGAAAAACAATTTTAGTCACCATACGAAATATGTTCGTTTTCAAAAACGTCACTTTAAGTATTTGAAAAAAACTATGTGAAATTATCTTATAATATGCAGTACGATGCGTCTCCATCTCCTCTTTCCAGTGGTGAAAACCACAGGTCTCTATCTTGCTTCTATCAAAAGTTATTCAAAAACTACCTACGTGCCTTTTATTTTGAAATCAGCAGTAGACGGGCATTATCTGTTATTTTGAGCCTCAACTAGTTCATAAATTCTTTCAATCGGCCATAAGGATAAGTTTCTGCTCTCTCACTTCCATTGTTAGCCTTTATGTTGATGATGACAACTTTATTGCCAAGTGAGGGAATTATACCATCCCCAATCTTCCTTTTCGCCAACTGGCGAATTTCATTCTAGAGATTCACCGAATTGAAGATCTTCATGATAGAGATTTTCTGATTGGCGAATATACTAACGAAAAATGGTCTGCGTGTAGGTGCGAGTTTGAATATTGTACATGCGCTTGATCTATACTTATATCTACGCTCACACACAAACTCACATCCTGTATTACTTAAATATTCTATCATCAACTTAGTCGAGTCATAATTCTACGGATTGAAATTGGGGAGTTCCTCTATGACATACGCCCATTGACAAACATACTAAGGCAAATATAAATATTTTTTGACGAATTTCATACTTGAGATTCGCCAATAGACGAATGTTGTGAGAAAATTCGCCACTAGTGAGCGTATTGTTGGCGAACTTACAGAGCCAGTTGAGTTTACGACAAGAATGATCATGAAAAATCTTTTTCGAAGATGTGCAAGGCTACAAAGCTAATAATAGAATCAATAGGGTGATGAAAACCTACGCCGATGGTGACTAGATGGACACTGCTGGTTATTCTGAACCTCAATGCATCTGTAGATGCTAGAAACCGTCTATCACTGTAGGTCTCCGCTCTAGTAACTGGCATTATGAGACTACATAATGACGCTTAAAAGTATATAATTTACAGCGATGTATTATTGTATATGAAATTTTTTTTCTAAATCAGCATGATAGCGATGCCTATTTTAGGACCGACATTGTTACAGGAACCTACGATGATGATGATTGTAAGAGTATTACTGACTACCCTGAACATCAATGAGCTTGTCAAATGCTACAAATCGGTCATCACCGTAGGTTCACGCTCCCTAAACAACATTTTAAACGTTTATCAAGGTGTACAAAACTACATATTTGAGTACACGACGAAACAGCATGTGAAAAGTTTTTCCAGAAACTATCTACGAAGCAACTTATACGACTGATAGATTCAAGAAACCATATGGTGAGGATGACTAGATTGCCATAACTAGTTGCTCTGGCCTTCAATGACTCGATGAAATACTCGAAGCTGCCTGCCACTTTAGGTCTTCGCTCTCCGAGCCAACATGATTAGGATTAATGATAATGCGTAAAAACATGTAATATAGATCTGCTCATTATAGTAAATGAAAATTTTCTTCATTGATGCATGTAATAATCATGTCATTTATAGGATCGATAGGGCAAAGAAAACCTTCTGTTGTGGACATTAAAAGCGTACTGTTGATTGTTCTAAGCTTTGATGAGTCGGTAGAATGTTATAAACGGGCGATTACCGTAGGTTACCAACATTCTAACAGCTATTATTGACCTTAAACGTGTTGTTGATGCGGCTTACCTAATTTTTTGTGTAAGCATCTTTCCCACTCAGATAGTCTTGCACTAAAAAATATTAGCTGAATGAGCATCTTGATGTCGTCTGATGTACACTAAAGTCAGCATCGTATTAAAGGAGCGGTCATTATATAGAAACATTTTATTAAATCTGTGAAGTATGATCATAAATCACAGAAAGTAGAGGGACACCAAATATATGTGCACTTCTCGTTTATGAGATGGTCAGTTTCATTTTTAATAAGACTCAGTTGAACTTGAGTAGCTTTATCTGCAGTACATTGTGACCGATGCTTACGATGCTCGTATATCGGTGGAACGGTGAACCGTAGACTGATCACACCGGTGACCACTGTCATCGTTGCATGCACAATCGATGGTGCCACCATCTATTTGTTGATCTTTTATACTTTCCATATTGTAGCTAAAACATGTTCGTTAAAACATTTCCTCTAGCAAGGTGAGACAAGTTTGTATTATAAATAATTATGGAGAAAAATATCCTCTAGTTTGGACACGAAGAGGAGAAAAATAGTGCATAGAAGGTGTTACCATCTCGCACAAGAGTACTTCAGCTCATAACTCTGGAATCGGGCTGCATGGGCACGAACGTCTCTTGGATATTTGGTATGTATAGTAAACCCTAACTACGAGTAAAAGATGAGCCAAAAAGTGTGAATCATTGAGAATGTTTCCTCATTAGGAGATATTTTTCTACTCAAAAGTACCACAACATACACATTTAGTCTTCTTCAAAATTTTTATGGAAAGAAAAGAAAGCTCTGAAGGAATTCGAAAAACTGTTATTATAAGAAAAAATATGCTGTACTGGATTGAAATTGTTATATATTATTTCTAATAATAAATTTCAATACCCGTACACACGAAAAAGTATTCAAAAAACAATGAATCAGCATTCATTGTTCTGTGTACTTTACGAAATAATGGAGCATGATGGCTGATACTTCCATTACTTATCCATTGCCAGCGACATCGGAAGACCACGTAGAATACTGAAAGTATTCAAACGATATTTATATTTTACTTATTTGATACGTTCGTATGCATCGATACGACTGACACTCATGCATGAGAGCGCTTGCTGCGTATGAAAGAATGATATTTGACGGCAAACATGAAGAGATATACGACGTTTTATATGTATAAAGTAAAGAGAGAAGAAAAAACGTGATCAAAAAGTATGTAAATAAGTGATTAATGATGGGAGAAAAAGAACGATCATGTAATAGATTTTTTACTTTCAATCGTACTTCCTTTGAAAGTAATTAGTACAGTGTACAAAATGTTTTGAGCGACTTCATTTTCAGTATCATTTTCTCATAAAATTGATTTCTGAGATGCGTTTTGTGTCAAATATATTGTATCAGTCATTATACTACGCTTTCAGAAATGGTAAGCCACAGTAAGACCACTTTTTGTGTCTCAGAATTTTTAGAAAGAAATCACATGATTAAAATACGCTACTCTCGAAAAAAGTCAAAGAAAAACGTCGAAATAAAATAACGAGGGGATTAACAGTGGAAAGGGTTTTAGAGAAGTCTGACTAGTGAGCGTCATACTTCGTTGTATACAGTAATACTAAGATTTCAAGAGGGATCAAACATTTAGAGAGAATACATGACAATATCGAGTACTGCCCTGATAGGTCATAGCATGACAAATTTTAATTTATGCTTTTTTTATTATCATTCGATTCCACATGAAAAAATGGGGTGACGTAATATTTTTAGAATTTTACGTCTTATCCTTATCGAGTTATAAGCACTTTAATATTAGCACCCTCCAAAATTACGGAAAAATCAGAATTTTCAGTAATTCTGACTTTATAAAGTTAAATTACATCGGATCGAGTTGGGAGACCTCTCATTTGAAAGAGCTTGAAAAACGACATCGATCAATATATTTCAAGCCATTTTCATGTCTCTAATTTTTGTATAAAAAAATTTTTTTTATTTTTTATTTTTGAGTGTTTCCTTTTTTTCATAACCGTTTTAAAAGTAATCAAAAATTTTATTACGGGTATTTATAAAGCATTTAATTCTGTACAAAATGAATAATGCTTCAAAGATTCAGATGGGGACGAAGAGTTCGACTATTTCGAAATAAATTTAGCACGCAATGATTTTGAACTTCGTGTAATTTGAAAAAAATTTGGCTTTTTCGTATTGGATCTCCGATTTTTTTATTAGAAGAAAACATTGAATCCTAATCAGCAAAGAAAGCCAATCGAATCATGTATTTTTAAAACTCATTCATAGTGGTTCGGCCCCATACTTTTGTCTAAAAACGAATTTTCTTCTCTTTTTTCTCAAGAATTTGGCCTTTTCAATCGCAAGATCCTATTCTAAAGACCAAATATATATATTGAAGGAGTGTTAGCCACTTTTTAATCTATTAGCAAGAAATTTACATCGTAAAATAACAATATTCTTTCATTAACAGACTGCTAAAGCATTGCTCCCTTTTCGCCACGTGACGACCATCCTTCTAGAAAAGGTTGTTTTAGGTTTTTCTGTTTTTTTTTAATTTTTTTTTGTTTTTTTCCGAATTATCTTATTTCAATTGCGTTCATCATTTCATTCTTTTTTTCAAATTTTTGTGAGAAAAGGGAAAGAGAAATTAATGTTGTACAATCAATGAAAGTTCTGAACATGAGCTTGCTTTTTACATATAATAGTTCTAAGTGTATCGTAACAGTCATTAGACAAGGAAGTAATATAAGGCTTTAGTCTATGTTAAAGAGATGCCTTATATTCTGGTTCGGTATTTGAATAAGTTTAGTTACATGAAGCCCATGTTGACTTAATACATCGACAAAAAACATTGCTGTTCTCAAAATACCACTTAGTGGATTATATTCTTGATAATGCAAATCTATTGGCTTAAGGTATGGAAAGTCAGTTTCGAAAATAATTTTATTAAGAATAGCATTCTGCTCTTTCAACCAGTGTTTAAAAAATTTTTGTTTTTCTGGATTTTGATCGAAAACTGAAGATCCATTGAATGACAAAAAAGAACTTTTGCACTTATCTATGAAGTGCTCCAAAATCAATAAATCCGAATTCGCATTCACACAGTGCCATTGCGCTGGATGTGTAATAGCCAATTCTTTTTCAATTACATGGTATATACTTTGAAAGGCATGAGACCCTCGAGCATGTATTATTAAAGGCAAATTAAATTTACGGGCCAGTATAACCTATGCTTTGAAAATGGGTAACTAAACTTCGAAAGCATACCGACTCGTTTCATCAATACCACACTTCCCGATAGCTACAATGTATTTTGATGCTTTTTCATTCGAAATTATTTTTTCGAGTTTATGTAATTCAGCTGAAATGTTCGTGTCCGGAATATACTTCGGATGTATTCCATATGTGTTATCAATTTTTGTGTTTCTAAAAAAAAGAAGATTTTGTATAATTCCATAAGTAAAACAAGTAGCGCGACTTTATCGTCGCTAACCCTCTACTGAAAGGAATACAATGTCTTATTAGCACTATAGCCTAGTTAGTTTCAGATTCTTAGATTATATCCAGTGATCCCTCTGGTATATAATTAATTATCAATCGTCATAGTGTGACTAAAAAAACCAGATATTATTATTCAACCAACAAAAAAATGACTTAAAATAATATGTTTGATATAAAATGTAGAACTTTCATCATTCAGACTCGAATGTTTTCCCAAAAGATACGCCGTGCGATTCTGTACAAAATCGTGTATTTGTTTAGTGAACAATATCGCTTTCATTCCTTAAAACCCGCATGACTACCTGAAATGATCTCGTATAATTTTCAAGGTTTCCATTCTTATTGAATATTTTTTATTCTACTTATTTTTCTTACACCACTGTTTTCTGTGTCACATCAGATTTGCAATAATCATTTGTACCGTGTCGTTCTGAATTAAGCTCTTTATAGTGAACTGATTCAAATCATGAGCTGGGAACATGATAGGAAACAGAAAACGGTATTCTAAAAAAAGCAAACATTGGAAAATATACAAGATCGTTCCAGGTAGTCATGGTGCTTTGAAGGAATGAAAGAGATATTATTCATTGAACAAATCTACGGTTTTATACAGAATTGCACGGCGCATCTTTTGGAAAAAAATTCGAGTGTGAGTGATGAAAGTTCTAAATTTTATATCAAACATACTATTCTCAGTCGTTATGTCGCCGGTAGATTTTCAGGGAACAACTGTTTCACAGCCTCGTTTCAAGCACAATATTGAGGATTATATCAAAATATAATATTTTTTTCCATTTTTATACTCAATCGATAGAGCTAATTAAATACACATGATGGATACATAATCACTCATTTGGTTTCAGTGATCTCATAGGTTCTGTTTACAAACGCACTCTTCAGCGGCTAGTCGTTCAGCGGTGTCCCTACTCAGCTGATTCAATCTGACAACGGAGCCTATATGATCGGATCGGATCCCACCATCCCACAAAATCCGATCGGATTCCGGGTAAGGAATCTACTGACGGATCCGACGGAAAAGTGTATATTTCTTGTTACAAACCAACAAGTAATAATAGTCAACTTTGAGGACGAGTTAAAGTGGGGTGTCGGATTCCGTTAAAATTCCGATAGCAGGATCTCAAAGAAAACTAACACTACAGCTCCGTTGGTCGATTCGTTTCCCGGATTCCGATAAGATATTGTCGGATTAATGGAAATTCATGCAAAATCCGATCGGATTCCTATCGGATCCTATTGAATCCGACAGTAGGATTCAATCTCCTGGGTACGGGGTGCCAATCCTGGTTAGCTATGAACATGTTATCAAGTACTTTGTAGATACATCCTCATTTCTCTACAGATAATCTACGGGACTATGAAATCGCTTGTTCCAAAGGATTGTATCTCTAAAAACAGAAATACTTGTCGACAGTCGGAGCCATAAGTGTCGCCCCACTTTGTATTTTAAGTCGTCCATTTGAACTAAACAACGTTGATTTAATTTGTTTATATATTCTTGTAGTGTAGATCGAGCACTATCCGTATACACCTGTTCCATACGGAAGGCTCTCAGAGTATCAAATAAAATAGGTAAAACAATCTACAGTCCTACGAAAAAATCGTACAATAAAAAACAAAGTGATAATACAAAATGTTTGGGAGTGTTTTCTACGCAATAGAAATTTGTTTGCACTGTTTTAGTCAAACTTTTGACGCTGCATCTACTGAAAAAAAATCAAGTTGCTATCGCTATCGCGAGTCGAGATATATGCAAAATATGAAAGTCTTTTATCCATTTTTATTAGGTAAAAAGTGGCACTCATGTACTTTTTTCATTTCGAATGTGAAATTAATCATCACCAAGGATGAATGGAAATTGATTTCTACAATTTTTATAGTACTTGTCACGACGCATCTTTTGAAAAAAGAACCAAAGCTTTTTCATTTGTTTATGCAGGCATTAATGCAAAACAATCTATGCTACTAACTAGGGATGCAACGGTGACGGTGGCCACCGGTCATCGGTTCACCGTAGCAAAGGTGCACCGTTCACCGTTCCATCGGTATATGGTGCACCGTAAGCACCGGCCACAACTTGTTACAATTAGAGCTACTGAGGTTAATCTGATGCCTATCAAAAGTAAAGGTGCTCATTTCATAATCGAGAAGCGCATCCTCAGTCGCTATCCATCTGGCCAGTATGATATATGATTGTATTTCACAAACTTCATAACCCATTTCCATATAGTGACCACTTCACGAATACGCTACTGCCTTTATGCATATGACAGCCAGCATCAGTATGTTCATATAACTGAAATTTGCTAGCCTAAAGCTAACTGAATATGAAAGATACTTATGCAGATAGCTTAGGAATGCGACATAAACAAACAAGCTTATGACCAATAATATCGGTGAAGACGTCAGAAACCTACGGTGATAGCTGATTTCTTACATTTCAAAGATTGAATGAGGCTCAGGATTACCACTAGCGCCTATCTAGTCACCATCACCGGAGGTTTTCATCATCATTTATGGGTCCTATAACTGGTTTTGTAGTCACATTCATCTCGGAAAAAAAACTTCATCTGTCGTCTTCTCAAGCACTTAGTTATATAGTTTAGACCATCACCATGAATCCTAAAAATGTTGGTTAGGAGAGCAGGAACTTAAGATGAAGGGCGGTTTCTAGCATCTTACAGACTTATTGAGGTTCCAGGTAACCACTAATACCCATATAGCAGTCATCACCGTAGGTTTTCGCGACCCTATCGGCCTTATTACTTACATGATCATTGTGCTCAGCTGGGATAAAATTTTTCATCTGTTGTCTCGTCGTGCACTCATTTATGTAGTTTCGAATATCACCATAAACTCTAAGAATACCGGTGAGGAGAGCGGGAATCTACGGTGATGGGCGATTTCTTGCATTCTACACACCCATTGAGATTCATGGTAACCAACAATGCGAATGCAATCATTATCACCGTAGGTTTTCGTAATTCTACCAGCCCTATATCCGGCTTCGTAGTCACACTCATCTGTACTAAATTTTTTTATCTGCCGTCTCGTCGTGGATTCAGTTATGTTGGTTCAGAAATCTCCATGAACCCCAGAGATGCTGATGAAGAGAGCGGCAATCTACGTTGAGGGTCGATTCATAGAATTTTATGGTCTAGTCGAGGCTCAAGATAACCGGTGATGCGAGTGTAGCAGTCGTCTCTGCAGGTTTTCATTTTGTCACCAGTGATGCTGTTTGCCTCATCATTATATTCGCGCCCAAAAGTGTGTCCCGCATACAATCACACTCTGAAATCAAGAATACCGTTTCAATCCTCAGGGTTAGGCAAAAATGAACGGTTAGAATATCAAGAAATTATTGGAATGACGAAGTTCGGCTATTATTCAGAAGCCTACATGGTTGTATCCGTCACTGATGCTGTCACATCAGTGATTACCACAGATTTTCATGGTTCAACTCACTAGGGGTGGGAAGTTACCGTTTCCAAACCGTTCCCGGGAACTGGTAACTTTTTCGATTCCGCGTTCCCGGGAACGCGGGAACGTTCAGAAGAGTGCCCACTGTCCACAAGTCTTATTATTCGGGAATACCCTGAGATCCTGAAGTCCTACTAGTGGAGGGTACCCTTAAGTCCTGAAGTCCTACTATTGTGGGGTACCCCTGAGTCCTCAACTCCTACTATTGAGGGGTAACCTTAGGTCCTCAAGTCCTACTATTGGAGGGTACCATTAGGTCCTGAATAGGGGTCGGCAGATAACGTTTCCAGACCGTTACCCGGTAACCGTAACGGTTTCTATAGAAAAAGTTACCAGTGCCCAGGTAACTGGTAACAGCCCGTTACTATTTACTTGGAAACTGGTAACTGGTAACTTTTCCAATAGAAACCGTTACCGTTGCCGTTACCCAGGAACGGTATGGGAACGGTAACTGCGGACCCCTAGCCCGAACATAACTATGTGTTGTAACTGAAATAAGAAAAAAAAGTCCTCTTGAAATCTGATTCGTCTTTGTAATTGGTCAGGAAACGGAGAAGTTTCAATTCCTGAATTGATGGACGAAGTTGAGTCCTATCGGTATACCCACAAATTGATAGAGCATCCTCGAGAACCATAGGATTAACGCGATCATGCTTTTATATTGTGATTATGGTATTTGAGAAAGTTTGTCCGAATGATATTCGGGTAATGTGCCCTATTCGACTGTGTACGCTACCGTAACCGGCCTTTTACAGCCGGTTCTTGTCGCCGTAATGCTCGTTCTCGGTAAACAAAAGTTTTTACAACAAGATTTTAGGGTGTTTCAGTGAAAAATTATTTTTTCTCAAAAATTCTACCTCTGTATTCAAAAAAAAATTTTTGTAAAGAAAAATTTTTTTTGTAAACAAATTCGTTTGGTCTAGGCGTTAAGGACCCAAGGGTACTCTCTGATATTAAGTCTTTAGCAACCAAGGGTAATACCTGTGGTAGGTCTCGAGGAATGAAGAGAATCCCTGCGGTAGCCCTCAAGGACCTAAAGGTAGTCCATAGTATGTGCCTGTTACCCCGTTACTTGGGAACGAGAACGATAACTGCCCACCCCTACCTAAGGGTATCCCCAATAGTAGGACTTAAGGGCCTAAGGGTACCTCCAATAGTAGGAGTTGAGGACCTAAGGGTACCCTCAATGGTAGGACTTGAGGACACAAGGGTACTCCCCAATAAAAGGACTTGTGGTCCGTAGACACTCTTCTAAAAGTTCCCGCGTTCCCGGGAACTGGTAACGGGGCGTCACCGTTCCCGAAAACGCGCGAACGAAAAAGTTCCCAGTTCCCGGGAACGGTAACGGTAACTTCTTACCCCTACAACTGACCCTATTGTTACCTGAACCAGTGTGATCATATACGAAGGAAATGCTTCATTTGTCGTAGCGTCGTCTAGTGAGGAACACATAATAATAATAATAACGTCCCATAGGCTTATCGCCCGTTGGGACCGACTGTGGTTATTATTTATAGTTTCTTCATGCAGCCGGATTCTTTCGTCGTTTCTTTTTACAGACGGCGGTATCTTCACCCACTTCCGTCCAACATACTGACCAAAGATGTAGTCAGCACGAATGACTCATGTGGAATGAGTCATTTTTAGACAACTTTGCCGCTAGTGACTTGCCCAGGGTCATTCAATGGGTGATGTTACTGAGGTTTGAACACGGTACCCTGTGGGTACGTGTCGAACAACGTAACCACTCAACCATGGCGGCATTGAGGAACAGAGGTTCGACTACCGTCGTTAAAATTAGGGATGCACCGATGATAATAATCGTAGGTTTGATTATCTTAGTTAGGCCGATAACCGTACCAATGGTAATCGTAGTTAGAGCAGTTAATCGTAAGTACTATAATTGTAGTAATTGGATCGATAGTCGTAGATAAGGCTATCGTAATTGGACTGGTAACTGCTTGCACGGTTATCATAGTTAGACTGGTAACCGTAGGTACGGTTATCGTAGTTGAACTCATAATCGTAGGTGCAGTTATCGGTTTGGAACGGTGAGACAGTTATTCCCTCGACTGTAGGGAGGGTGATATGAAAAAATCTAAAATGCGTTTGTCTGTCTCTCTGTCTGTTTGTGGCAGGTGAAAAAAGCATTTTTTTAATGCAGAAACAGACTTTTTGAGAAAAAGTAATTTTTTTCGAAGACACCTGAAATGTTTTTAAAAAATTTCTTTTTTCTGGGGGTCAAAAAAAATTTTTTAAAAACATTTTGCTTGAAGATAGTAATTATGGCACTTCATAACTTTTGACAGGAATAGTACATCGTTTTCAAATTTTCACTGTTAATAGTACATTTAAAGATGTATCTCTCCTGAAAATTTCAGCTACCCATACTGTTCCATTTGCTCAGGGCAGTGCCGTGAAAAAATGGAATTTTGCTAAATAGGGGGACTTTCAGGATATGCTTTGTCCCAAGATATGGATTGTGGGTGTGGATGTGGGGTGTGGATGTGTGGGTGTGGGTGTGCGTGTGGCTAGGGTGTGGGTATGGGTGTGTGGGTGTGGGTGTGGATGTGGCTAGGGTGTGGCTGTGGGTGTGGATGTGGCTAGGGTGTGGGTGTGGGTGTGG
>CAJNOP010001173.1:29490-42237 GCA_905250075.1 Rotaria sp. Silwood1
TGTCACGGTCTGTGATGGGTCCAAAGCCTGTCTGTCACGGTCTGTGACGGTTAATTAGCTAATTAAATACTAATTAATCAATTAATTAATTAAATACTAATTAATTAATTAAGATGTCTGTCACGGTCTGTGATGGGTCACGTGACAGTCTGTCACGGTCTGTGATGGGTCACGTGAGTGTCTGTCACGGTCTGTGGGGGGGGAGGGGGGGGGGGGTCCAAATTTCTACCCTTAAACACTTCAACACTCCTTTCAGATCGTGTTTCACAAAAAGGAATACGTGCCAACACCTCTCCCCCCCTCCCCATAGACTCTAAAATTTACGTCATATCATATATACCTATTCACATATCGAACACTTTTCTTATAGAAGAAATCATTTTTTCATTTTTCCATTTCACTTTTACTATAGATATCCTCATTATTCCCATGCATTTTCATTTTTCCGCTGCACTAGAATATATATACCTATTCACATATCTGACACTTTTCTTATAGAAAGACGCTCAAGTCAAAAATGTTATTTTATGCATGATGATGTACATCAAGTTGTTACACGATAAAGAGAGCTATCTGTACTATACATACATAGTGAATGCAAAAATGAAAAGGCAGCAGAAAAATGACTTCAACTTATAGGAATAATGCTCGAACAGGAACGAAAAATGTCTATCATATATATATCTATATACAAATATTTTTAGTGTAAAGGAAAATGAAAAGACAACGGGAAAATGCTTTACTACAAAGAAAAAATGATTTCAAATAATAGGAATAATGCTCAAACAGGAACGAAAAATGTCTCTGATGTATATGTTTATATACACATTTTTTGTAGGAAGGAAAAATGAAAAGACAGCGGAAAAATGCTTTACTGCAGGAGAAAAATGATTTACTAGAAAGGAAAAATGATTTCAACTAATAGGAATAATGCTCGAACAGGAACGAAAAATGTCCGTCATATATAAATCTATATACATATATTTTTAGTAGCAAGGAAATATGAAAAGACAGCGGAAAAGTGCTATACTATAGAGGAAAAATGATTTTGTATATATGAGAAGAACGTCAAAGAGAGAACGAATATGCCTCATCGAAAGATATGTTCAAAGTTTATTATAGAGTCAACTGTTTCAATAATCGGGGAGAGGAGGAAGTTGAACTTTTGGTTATACAGAATAATTTGATTTTGTTGTTTTTCTTATTGTTGTTTTTCTATTGTATAGTGAACAGCGATGAATGGACTTCAATTGATTGGTGATTCAAAATTGTTTTTCTTTTTGATTGGTCGGTATTTGAAGCTTTTTGAATATTTTTCACATTAAAGAAACACGAGAGAGAAGAAAGAGAATATTTGTCTTTCACCTTCGAATTGACTTCTTATCTATTAAAAATGTTTGGTCGATTTCAATCGAATTTTTCTCTAGCTTGTCGGTTGAAAATTACTTCAATCGAATAATCTTCCTTCGTATATTCACATTATTCTCATCGATTTTCATATTACCACTAGAAGAAAAATACAACTCTAAGATGAAATCAATTTTCCTCTTCTCCTGGTCATTATTCCATCATTCCTAACCATTTTTCCTATGCAGAATAGCATTATTCTGATCGATGTTCATTTTTCTGCTGAGGACAAAATACATATAACAACATGATGAAGTCATTTTTCCTCTTCTTATAGTCATTATTCCATTAATCTCAATCATTTTTCCTACGGAGAATAGCATTATTCTCGTGGATTTTCATTGTTTCCCTGATGAAAAAATATATGTAACTATAACATAAAATCATTTTCCCTCTTCTTATAGTCATTTTTCCGTTAGTCTCAACGAGTTTTCCTATGAAAAATAGCATTATTCTGATGGATTTTCATTTTTCGGCTGATCAAAAAATAATATATAACTATAATATAAAATCATTTTTCCTCTTGTGATGATCATTATTCCATTATTCTCAATCATTTTTCCTATGAGAAAAAGCATTATTCTGGTGGATTTTCATCTTTCCCCTGATCAAAAAATATATATAACTAAAACATAAAATCATTTTTCCTCTTGTCGTAGTCATTATTCCATTATTCTCAGCCATTTTACCTATGAAAAATAGCATTATTCTCATTTTGTCAGGAGCCGATCATTTTTGTGCTGAGCGTCATTTTTTCGCTTGGAATAATCATTTGTGTCACCGATGGCAAAGTTGCCCAACCCTCTATAGTGTAATAGATCGTATCTATTTTAAATAAATGAAGTTTGTGTCCATAAGCAGATGTCTGAATAATTGGAAGACACGAAGATGATGATAAAAATATGATTGCCTGTAGATAAGAACAATTATTCTGTATAACAATCATGAATTCTTATGTAATATTACAAGTTACCATAAATATGTACATCAAGTTACATTCGATCCTGTTTTTTTAAAGGATCTATCTTTGTCTGTATTACACAGTATGAAGGTAAAAAGAAATTGAGAATATTTCACCTAGCAAGTATCATTGAGGAAAAATAATTTTGTATTAATATTTATAACTTGTTGATTTGGGTGTGGGTGTGGGTTTGGGTGGGTGTGGATGTGTGGGTGTAGGGTGTGGGCATGAATATGACACTCTTGAATAAATACTCACACTGCCACCCACACCGCCACCCACACCCACACCCACCCACACCCACACCCACCCAAACCCACACCCCACACCCAGCCACCACACACTCACACCCACACACCCACCCGCACCCACACCCACCCACCCACCCACCCACACCGACACCCACCCAAACCCACAACCAGCCACCACACACCCACACCCACACCCACACACCCGCCCGCACCCACACCCACCCACACCGACACTCACCCACACCCACACCGACACCCCACACCCACAGCCACAGCCACACCCCCACCCACACCCACACCCCACGCCCACGCCCATCCACACCCACACCCCACATCCATCCACACCCACACCCCACACTCATCCACACCCACACCCACACCCACACCCCACACCCATTCATTGAAACCGACTTAAAGTTGCCTTTGTAGAATCGCCAGTGTTTATTGTCAAGCCGACGACACAAAAAGTAAAACAAGGTGAGATAGCCTTGTTCAAGACACAAATCGATGGATATCCAACACCTACTATCACATGGCTTCTCAATGGCAAACAGCTGACAGCGAAAGAAGGCGTTCAAGTGCAATTCTATGATACGACTGGCGAAGCGAAGTTGTCCATTCAAAAGGTTGATCGAGAACAACATACAGGTTCCATTACTTGTCGGCTTCAGAATCCTTATGGTAACGAAGAAGAAACTGTTCAACTCACTGTTCTTACTACACCAATAATCATCGCACAGTTGCCCAAACAACAAGAAATTGTGAGTGGGCAAGATGTCACACTGAAAGTGGTTGCACAAGGATCACCACGACCTTCTGCACAATGGTTCTTCAAAGATGAGGCCATTAGATCGGAAAATACGTTGATAGACGAGGCCAAGGGTGAATATCAACTGTTAATCAAAAAAGCAACGGTGGTGCAAAGTGAAGGTACCTATCGAGCCGTGTTGAAGAACGAAGTTGGTGAAATACAGTCAACTCCATGCAGACTTACAGTGCTGGAGTCAGTGAAGTTAGCAAGAATGAAACCACCACCGGATACAATTGACTTACAAGAAGGCAAACCATTCGACATTACCGTGGATGTGAGTGGCAAGGAAACACCGAAAGTTCAGCTGACAAAAGATGGAAAAGCAGTGCAGTTCACAAGCGAGGGGACAACACGATATACATTTTCAGTGGCTAATGTAAAGCGAGAACATCAAGGTGTATACAAGGTGACAGCAAGGAATAGGACTTCAACTGAAGAGACGGCTGTTACCCTCAATGTTGTTACTGGTGAGTTTGTCTGTATTTCAAAAACAAATTTTGCACCGCACTCATTCTGTAAACTCTCATGAGATGGAAACTTCTTAATTGTCCTTTCCTATCATTGTGTAGCCAGATATTAGATAAGTTTTGTCATATGCATGAAAACTTCTACTTGCAGTGTAAAACAGAGCGAAAATTTGTAATTACTATCTTTTTCATTCATACTCACACATAACACATTCTTCTTAAAGCTCACTACTCGCGAATTGCATTCAATTAAGATAACAAAAGACGATGATGTTTCCAAGTTTCGTCCAAATATGACACAGTTCAATAATGCGTCTTTCAATTGTTTTGAAAAGATTAAATTTTCTCTCGCAATTGAAGATTTTTTTTTTTTTTTTTTAAATATGCTTTCTTTATTGTTACACTCGGAAGTGCTTACAAGTATAAATATACGACTTTATAGCATTTTGTTCACAACATCATGGATGATATTAGCATGCAATGAAATCCAGTAGATTTATAATATGCCATTTTGGACAGACAGACAAATTGTGATAAAATGAGAAGAGAGGCGAGAAGAGAACATAAGAGAGAGGAAGAGAACGAAGCGATATGAGGAGCCGAGATAGAAAAGAAAGGGAAGAGACAAAAAAAAAAAAAAAGAAGGGAATAAGACCAAAGGAATATTTTAATGGAAAGTGGATAGCCTAAGTGTTCACATGGCTGGTTTCATTAGCATAAAAATTCCAGCCACTGAAGAAGTAGAACTTGGTGCCTTTCACGTATCTGTTTAACTCGTTTTAAGCGAAAAAAATGTCCCATACCATCGTTTTTTCTTTTTTGAAATGCGTCCCAGTAAAATATGTCATTGTAAAAGGGCGATTGACCTAAATCAAATTTTTCGATTCGTTCTAATCTTTTCTTTATGTATCTCTTGACATACTCTTCTAAGGGTTCTTCGTTTGTAATATGAAGAAGTTCTGTCGCTCGTGCAAAGGGACAGCGATGAACCAATCTTAATCCGTTCCGAAATTTTCTTAGAAGTAATTCTTTCTGAGTTTGAGGTAGGAAGGGATAAAAGGGAAATATCCAGGCAAAATGTGGAAAACTATAAGCAAAGAAACATTTACGCAGAGTTTCTTTCGATAAAGTTCTACCACCTTTCATCCATTTTAATTTACTGAACGTATTTTGAATGTTTTCACATGTTTTGTCAATCGTTGGTTTCAAAGACATCTTATTTGACCAAATAAATCCTAGGTATTTGAATTCACTAACTACTTCTAGTTTTTGCCCTTGCATATAGACATCTACCACTGGGTTTTCAACTTGCGAGTGAAATACTTGCACTACTGTTTTAGATAAATTAATTGGTTGTTTCCACTTCTCGGAGTAATTCGCTATTTTGTTACATATTTTAGTACCTTCTTCTTCTAGAAACTTTAACATAGGCCTAAATTCACGGCGAATTGGTGGAGATATAAGTACACTAAGATCATCAGCAAATATGTGGCTAGAATGAGCACCTAAATATGTGACAAGATCAGAATGATAGACTATGAATAAGTATGGACTTAAACTACTACCTTGTGGCAAACCAACACTAGAATGAAATATCTTTGATTTACTCTCTCCAAATAAAACATAAGCACGACGATCATTTAACCATGAGAAAATTAATTTCAATAGTCCAAAAGGTATACCTAGCCTGTTAAGCTTAACAATCAGACCTTTATGCCATACTTTATCATATGCTTTCTGGTAGTCAACATATACTGCTAATGTTGGAATATTTGCTGTCATATTATTTTTCACCTCTTGGTATATGGATAGGACTCTCGTTGGAAGTAAACAACCTGGACGAAAACCTGATTGTTTAACTGGAACTAAACTATTTGTTTCTCCCCAATGTCTTACTCTCTGTAACATAATTTTTTCAAATAGTTTGGAATGTGTTGCTAGAAGTGAAATTGGTCTTGTTTGTTCACAGCGCGGCACTCCTGCTTTTAGTTTATTCAGTGTAATTATCTTAGCTATTTTCCAAACATTTGGATATCTGCACTCATCTAGCCATGTATTAAAGCACTGTGCTAAACAACTTATATACCCGGGTGGAATTCGCTTGATCATGAAGTTGGAGACTGCGTCGAATCCTGATGACATTTTTGGTTTTAACTTCGAGATATATTTTTTTATTTCAAACGCACTCGTCTTTTCAATTTCGTTTCTACTAGACATCGTAATTCTGTTCATCAGTTCTAGATATTCTGTTTCTATCTGAGATTCGTGTGGATCCGACAAATTCGTATTTTGTGTTTTGAATTGTTCGGAGTAATATTTGTATAGGGTCTCACTAATTTCTTTTTCTTCTGATAACACTTTCGTACCGATATCTAATTTTGCAAATGGTAAAGTTTTTGGTTTATACACTCTAGATACATATGACCAGAATATCCTATCAGTTCTGTCATGAGTTTCTTGAATTGTAGACAGAAACTCCTGCCACTTATTTGATTTGTATTTTGCAATTTCAGTTTTAACTTCCCTTGTTAATACCCGTAGTAGCACTCTCGTCTCCTCGTTTGTGTTATATATACATTTTTTGTGATAATATTTATTCCTTACTCTTTTCACTTCTTTAAGCTTCTGAATAAGATAAGGAGGCAGTGCTGGTCGAAATTTTTCTTTTTCTTTGCATTTTGTGAGTCTGTTTTTTAAAGCAGCAAGAAAACGCACGTAATTCATATACCACTCATCAGCTGTCATTCCTCTCTTCTGTTCCTTCATCCAAAATTCGTGTAAAAGCGTGAGAATAGCTTCGAAAACGTTCCAATTCACAAACGAAAACATTCTACTCTTATCAAATCCAACATTCTCGCACGATATCTTTAGTTGCCAGTGATCGCTTGTACCCATCTTTAGAGTCTCACATCTCGTTTCTCCTATGTTTGTAAATGTTAAATCAATGTTTCTGTTCGAACGTTTTAATGAGTGCGACGCTGATGGAATGTAACAAAGATTATTTTTTTTCTATCCATTCTTTTATTAGTCTACCTCTTTTATCAGACGATTCACTCCCCCATTCTTTAATGGCTGCATTGAAATCGCCAGTGATGATAGTATTTTCAATGATATATGGTTCTAATTCTTCTAACACTCTATTTTGACATGTTGGCCAATAAATAGCAATGATTCTAATCTTCTCAGAGAGACCACTAACATCAACAATAACTGTGTTTTCCACGTTAAAATTTACACGTGTTCCTTTTAAATGTTTTCCTACCACAACGCAAACTCCTCCGCTTTTATTTGTTCCGTGTTGATGAAAAGTATTGAAATGAGGTAGACGAGACGTGTTCCATAATTCTCCAACTTCAGTGAAAACGCATACAGATGCTTCTACTTTAAAAACAATGTCGGTCACTTCTAAACTTCTTGACCCCCAACCTTGTACGTTATAGCAGAGAATATTCAATGGTAATCGTACCGTTTTTGTTTCTATCGGAGTCATTCTCTCCCACTGAGTTAAAACTTTCTCAAGGGTACTTCCTGTAAACCACTCTGAAAGAATTTTGTCTACTAGTTTCTGGTCGTTTGCCTTGAATCCCCATTGACAAAAATGATTCATCGCTGTCTCTTTAGGATTAGCTTCTACAGATGGAAGAAATGGTTTGGCTTCTACTCTAAGATTTGAAAAACTAGTACTCATCTAACTGCTCATATTCTGAATAGATTCATTATTCAAACCTTTGTTGGGTGCTTTTGTTGGTTCTTGTGATGGAGAAAGGTGTGGGAGTGGAGATGTACTGCGTTTTCGGCGAGTTGTATAGTCTGATTTTAAATAAGATAATAATGTTTCCAACTTAGTGAGTATTTTTTGCAATTTCGGTTGATTTTCTTTCAAACCTGCCACATTATAGTTCGTCATTGGCCAAAGAAAATCTGTAATGATCGATACGAGTATAGGTAGCTGTTTTATTAATGTTTCTTGGTGTAGTTCTACATCAAGAGCAGTTTGATTGACACGTTCATTTATTCCATGTAATTTTTCGTTTATACGATGAGTGTACTCTTTCATATCTAAAATATTTTGATTTATTGTTAATAACATTCTTGTTGTATCTTCATTCTCTTTCATATTGGCTGTTATTAATGGTTGTGCCGTGGTTAGTTTCCAAGGACTAACACCCTGCATTTGAGCCGGTAATGGTGGAAATTCATTTTTATTCAATTGAAATTGTGTCGGTTGAGAGTGTTCTTGTGGTATTAATCGATGCAGTTTGCCTGTTGATAAGGCATTGTTAACTTGTTCTTTTAGTTGAGAACGATATTCAAGCACTTTTTCACATACATTAGATAATGAATGATGATTACCGTTACATTGTGCACAACGAGCGATATTCGAGCAGACATGTGCTTGATGATCGTTTATACTGTTAAGACAGATACGACAGCGTGGATGTTCTGCTGTACATTTATCTCTCATATGACCTAAACACCAACATCGAGTGCAATAAGTCATTCGATTACCCGTCAGAAATGATGTAATTATGCAAAATGTATTGCCGATTGATATACGACCTAGTTTTAAGGCTGCATTGTATTCACTTAAATCTTTAACAACAAATCGAAAATCGTTTGTTCTTCGTTGAAAGCGATACTGAATGCGTCTCACATTCTCGGCTGATTGAATATTTTGTTCTATTTCTTCTTTAACATATTCATCATTGTATTGAAGGGGTACATAACGAACAACAAGAGCAAATGAATCTGGAATAAATTTCGGCTTACTTACATTGATATTGATGTTGTTGACTTGTGTTGGCCATTTTTCAGTAGATATTAATGTTGCATATGTTTCCTTGTTGTTTACTCCTAATTTTAATTTATTACCGACATGACCGACGAGAGAAAACTTGATAATTATTCCTTGTTGTTTGAAGTAATCTTCAATTATACTTGCTGCTGCAAGATCAGAGGGTCTTTTCTTCAAGTTGACGTCTTGATCGAATTCAATTAAAAAACATGGCAGATTGCTTGAAACAGCGCGTTTCAACTGTTCAAATGGTAGTTGATATTGTTGTAGTTGTTCAGCTGGTTGTTGCTGCAATTGACCCGATATTGGATTATTACCTGATACATTAGTTGCATTTGTAGCTATTGATAAATTTGTACGACCCGTGCTTTTTTGTTTTTCATTTGATAATACACGTTGCTGTTTCAATACTTGTATACCATCATTGTCGCTTGTATCTAGGTTTCGTTTTGGTGTTTGCGGTGTGGACGATTCGATAGGAGCATTAAAGTTAAGATGCTGAAGATGTGTAACCTGGCTAAGATGTTTATGAACATCATACGCTGCACTGGGATTGTGTCGAAGGTATTCGATCATTTCCTCCAAATTGCATTCTGTTACTGTGTTAGTAGATTCGACTGTCGTTCGTTGCCTACGCTTCGGCATACTATTAATATGTGTATTATTTAGCTGTTGATTGTTTGATGAGCTTTCTTTATTAAATTTGTAATTAGTGTTAATTCCTCTCCTCATAAGGCACTCTGAGGAGGAGGATGATAACGTTTGTAAAGGAATGTAAGCAAGTGCTTGTGCGTCTACTCTCGACCGAGCAAAGAAGAGTCTATGGGCTTTTTTATTTCAAACTGAATTCTAAAATCAAAAAAACCGCACCAACTTCTTCCGAATCAAACTTTTCTCGTTTGATACTACGTAGTCCCACTAAAAACCCTTAGTCCCCCCTAGTCCTGCAAAGTCCCCCTTAGTCCCCCCCACAAAAAGCTTAGTCCCCGCTTAGTCCCTTGTGCAGGGGACTAAAGCCTATAGTACACAAAGCCACAAGCACACCCTCACCCTCACTCGCGCGCCCACACCCGCACCATGGGTGTGGGTGTGTGTGTGGGCCCCAGACCAACACCCACACCCTCAGTCACTCCCCCCCCTCACTCCTAGACTCACGTTTCAGTTTGAAATCAAGTATTATTTTTATTTGATAAATTCAGACTGAAATTAAATAGCCCATAGTATGGCAAAGAAAGGGAATGAATTGAAGATTTTTGTAATGTTAGTAAAGAACATTAGACATATTCAGATCCAATTGTATCTCTCAATGTCACACTAATAAATTTTAAATACGAACTGCCCATGACATCTATTTTTCTTTTCCTTTTTAGTGGCTAGATGAGGTGTGAGCGTTAGTGGGTGTTGGTTTCACAAATGACCTTTTTTTACTCCGTTGATCAAGAGAGGAAATCTGAGATATTTCAAAGGGGTTTTACACTGTTTCTCAGCATGGGTAAAACAGATGAATGGATTTAAGTTTCTTTGTTATATATTGTGGTATTGATAAAGGCAATATGCTTTTTCTCTGACGACACGCCTTTCTTACAATATGCAGCAACGGCCTACGAACTGTCTAACTCGTATTTTAGGAGCACCACGTGCAACAGCCACATTCATGTCGACGAGTTCTGCACAAGCAGTAAATCGGCTTGTCCACGTAACGCGACACTTCGCTGATCAAGTTTTGAAAAAATTTTTTTTCGAGTTGGACAGATCTCAGTGGGGTACTGGATGCAGTTTTTTACGCTGATTACGAATTTGGTATTAATTTTGTATAAAAATCAGATTTTGATATCGAAAACTGGATTTTAAAGTTTTCAAAAACCGTATTTTGGATTTCTTAACCAAGAAATTTTTTCAACAAAGGTCAAGAGACATACCATTCGATGCAGAATTAAATTCTCTACAAAATGGTCTATTTAGTTTTGACTTTGGCAGCTTAGAACAAATTGGAGACTTCGATACAATTCCCAACTTCCTGCTCAGTTTATGAGCTCTCAGATCGATGTATCAATCTCATTTTTGCATAGGAGATTGTCTACATAGAAAACAGTAACACTTAGAAAAATCAAGTCATTCTGAGTACATTAAGTGCCTCAAAATTGGTCAACAAAAAACTGTGTAACAGCGTTACGAAAAACGTAACAGCGTTACGTTTGTTTTTTGCATTTTTTATCGGAGCAAAAATGTTTTAGAGAAAATCTTTTTTACTGCCTGAAAGCCTATTCAATGCTCTACAAAAAGGACTCTCGGAGCATTACATTTGAAGAAATGGTTTCGCAAGAATTTAGAGTTTTCTTGGCGGCACTGGAAAAAAAGGGTCCTTTTATGTAACAGCGTTACGCCATGATAAAACCTTTCTAGATGCCTGAAACTTCAGTCAAAAAAGGCGATTTTTATATGATAAATAAAGTTCGATAAGCTGCGTCGAATGACGTTTGAACGAACTTCCTAGCTCTTAAACTTTTCGAGATAGTTGAAGAAGAGTGTGTCAAAAACGTAACAGAGTTACGTTTGGACAAGCCGAAATACACAATCGAATACCAGTACGTATAATTTTCGCAAAATTCGAGAAAAATAATGCTCCCCAGATAGTTGAAAAAATGTTGTTTTATCGTTAAAACGCTGCTTAATGTCACACGGTTTGAACGGTGAGGTGCGAAAATGAGTGGGTGGGCGTAGATGAATGTATGTGTGCGTGTGGGTGCGGGAGTAGGTGTGTAGCGTGCGTGTGCGTGTGCGTGCCGGTGTTGGCGTTGGTGTTGTTGCAGAGAAGACAGTCACCCCACTCTCACCCACACTACGCACCCACGCCCAGACTCATACTCCCACCCACACCCACATCCACCCACACTCACACCCACCCACACCCACACACCCACATCCACACCCACATCCACCCACATCCACACTCCACACCCTAAACAAGCAACTTCACAAAACGTTTATGTTTTCTTGACAGTCTTTCATCGAAAGACATACTAATTTGCGTTACCCAATATAAATAATAGACATTGATGTTTGAAATTATTGAATATGATTAATAGAAATCTACAAATTAATCAGATTTCTATTGAGTATATCGAGGACAAGTTTGATCATAAACATGTTTCGTTTTTATTTGATCTGTTCTTCTTGTTCTAAAACAAGATAGAATTAGGTAGATCTAGTTAACATTAGAATTTCTCGACCATATCATTCAGGAATTAGAAAAAATATTCAAACAAAAAATTTTTACTAAATTATCAATTGTCATCACAAAAAAACATTACATGAAATACTTGAAACATCTTGAGCCAAGTGGTGGTGTTTCTGCGTAGATTCAACGTAAAAACCAGTCACAAGAAAAAAATCAAAATACTTAAGTTGAATTTTCTAAGGATTCAAAACTAGAGTTAAATAAATCATTGTCTCATGATTTAGAATTTCGTTATATCTTCGAAGAAACATCACTACTTGACTCGATAGGACTCATATATTTCATCTTGTTCTGACAAAAAACCATTGAGGACAAAAACCGAAAATTATTTTAAAATTTCTTAAAACCTTTCAGGTTTGACAGTATATGAAGATCTGCTACTGATTTTGAATGATTTTACTGATATTTTATTTATATTCGAAACAGAAGATTCAATCTAAACGCACATCTATATATATAATGTTCAGTGTCTGTCTGTGTGTTTGTCTGCCTGTCTGTGCCGGGTCAAAGGTCAAAGGTCAAAGGTCAGATAAGGCTATAAGGGGAAGGTTGTAAGGGCTGTTATATATGAGGGCACTCATGGGTCCTCAAGGGCTATTATATGGAAGTACTCACAGGTCCTCTAGAGCTATTATATGGAGATATCCATAGGTCCTCAAGGGCTATTACATGGAGGTACCCCTGGGCCCTCAAGGACTATTATATGGAGGTACCCATAGGTTCTCAAGGGCTATTCTATGGAGGTACTCCTGGGCCGTCAAGGGCTATTATATGGAGATACCCATAGGTCCTCAAGGGCTATTACATGGAGGTACCC